>CM076408.1:11944082-12053762 GCA_038363315.1 Mugilogobius chulae
GAAGAAAGACGCGATGTGAAAGAGAAAGTAAGAAAAAGTGTGTGTGGAGAGAGAGGGGGGGTGGAAGAGAGTCAGAGAGAGTGTAACCAAAAGAGAAAGAGAGAGAAAGAAGAGAGAGGGGAAGAGAGTGAGGAAAGAGTGTAACCAAGAGAGAGAGAGAGAAAGAAAGAAAGAAGAAGAAAGAGAGAGGGGAAGAGAGTCAGAAAGAGTGTAACCAAAGAGAGAGAGAGAAAGAAAAGAGGGGGGAAGAGAGTCAGAAAGAGTGTAACCAAGAGAGAGAGAGAGAGAAAGAGAGGGGGAAGAGAGTCAGAAAGAGTGTAACCAAGAGAGAGAGAGAGGGGGGGAGAGAAAGAAAGAGAGGGGAAGAGAGTCAGAAAGAGTGTAACCAAGAGAGAGAGAGAGAGAGAGAGAGAGAGAGAAGAAAGAGAGGGTTAAGAGAGTCAGAAAGAGTGTAACCAAGAGAGAGAGAGAGAGAGAGAGGGGGGGAGAGAAAGAAAGAGAGGGGAAGAGAGTCAGAAAGAGTGTAACCAAGAGAGAGAGAGAGAGAGAAGAAGAAAGGAGGGTTAAGAGAGTCAGAAAGAGTGTAACCAAGAGAGAGAGAGAGAGAGAGGGGGGGAGAGAAAGAAAGAGAGGGGAAGAGAGTCAGAAAGAGTGTAACCAAGAGAGAGAGAGAGAGAGAAGAAGAAGAAAGAGAGGGTTAAGAGAGTCAGAAAGAGTGTAACCAAGAGAGAGAGAGAGAGAGAGGGGGGGGGGGAGAAAGAAAGAGAGGGGAAGAGAGTCAGAAAGAGTGTAACCAAGAGAGAGAGAGAGAGAGAGGGGGAGAGAAAGGACTTTTCCAAATCCAAATGTGAGTAAACTGCATGATGCTGAAAATCAAACTCTTGTGACCTCAGACAGCAGGAGTGCAGCCCGGGACAGTGCACATGCCTCAGTCTGGTCTGCACACTCTGCCCGGGACAGTGCCTCCGTCTACCACACTCTGCCCGGGACAGTGCACATGCCTCCGTCTGCACACTCTGCCCGGGACAGTGCACATGCCTCCGTCTGCACACTCTGCCCGGGACAGTGCCTCCGTCTGCACACTCTGCCCGGACAGTGCCTCCGTCTACACACTCTGCCCGGAACAGTACATGCCTCTGTCTGCACACTCTGCCCGGGACAGTGCATGCCTCCGTCTGGTCTGCACACTCTGCCCGGGACAGTGCCTCCATCTACACACTCTGCCCGGGACAGTGCCTCCATCTACACACTCTGCCCGGGACAGTGCCTCCATCTACACACTCTGCCCGGGACAGTGCCTCCGTCTACACACTCTGCCCGGGACAGTGCCTCCGTCTACACACTCTGCCAGGGACAGTGCCTCTGTCTGCACACTCTGGAGGTGGTGGTAAACAGAGTGCAGCGCGTGAGGATAGACCAGAAGCATGTCCACGTGATCCACAGAGACCACACCTGTCCATCATGTCCACCAGCTGCACTCTCACGCCCTCAGGTGGACAAACACCGCGACTACAACTCCATCACAGTCACTTACTTTCTTTTCTAGCTTCAATTGTGCATGACAGCTTTTTACAATTTTATTTATGTATTTATTTATGTATTTCATTATTTATTTATTAGGATAAACTAGGCTAACCCTTAGCTTTTCCCAAGGGTCAACTTATGTTCAAGCACATCTTTTAGCTGCGATTACCATAAATTTAATGGACACAGCAGTGTTTTCATTTGTTTTTAAAAACTGACCCTGGCTTGACCACAGCTGTAGAATCTGGGAGATTGTTCCAGACTTTCATGGCTCTAAAAAGGGTTGTTTGTTTGAGAAATTTTGCTTTGGCCCCCGGATGAGGATTTGTCCCACTGTTACTCGTCTAGTTGCAAACCCATGTGACTCTGAGTTATATTGTAGTTGGTCATACAAGAATTTTGGGTACTCAAGTCATGATGTAATATTTTATATGCTGTGATAAGAAAAGGTGCTTTTATTCTGTCTTCCACCTTCAGCCAGTTCAGTTGTGCGTGCATGGTACTCACACTGGTGTGATATGAACAGTTAAAGATAAACTGTCAAATTGTGTATATAGAGTCCAAATGGAAATATCTACTGTTTCTTGGCCTTTTTGAACATTTTTGCTCATTTTTCAGTTATGTCTGCAAAAACTGGGACTAGAGCTGTGCAATATATTGAATTTTAGATAGTATTGTGAATGTTGCTTTCAAGATTCAATATCGAGTATATCGCGGATAGAAAACCGCTATAAAAAAAAAGGGAAGTAAAAATACAAATTACAGAGATGCTGTAAACTTTTTGCAGTTTGTTATTGATTTCACATTTGTATTGTAAAAAAGTTTTTTTCACAGTGGGCCGAATTTGGAAACTTGAAGGCCATATAAATACACAAATGTGAAGGGAATCATTCACAATTTTGCATTTGATCTAAATTTCATGCACCTACACATTTTTAATAAGGCATTACACAATCATTTTAAGTTTGTATAACATCAACATGTTTGTTATTTTGATCATTATAGAAGAGTTGCTCAAATTTGACATTAAATGCTGTACTTTTTGTAATTTGGGTCAATCTAGCTGGAAGTTCGAAGGATAAAAAAGGGGCCACAGCTTGGACAGATCAGCTGTAGGCCAATAATATTTAATAGAAATTAGGATCAAGTAGCTAAAATTAGTTGTAATACAAAAAGTGAATGAGTTATCAATTCTACAAAGTGAACGCAGCCAATTTACATCAACTAAAAACTTTGAGTACAGGTTTTAACACATTATCTGTTAGACTGAAGAAATATCGTCCAAATATCGCCATCGAGAAATGCCATAAAAACATCGAGATATTTATTTTTGTCAATATCGCACAGCCCTAACTGGGACTGTACTGCCGCGATGGTATTTTCAGTTCACGCCGACGTCAAATCGAGTTGACAGCAACGCAAGACAAGCCGCCCCGGGTGGGATATCTAAACTCCTCCTGGATTTTAGATTTAATTTTAGAAAATACTCAAATGATCACATCATAAGCTCATGTGCTTCTGTAGGCTAAAGCAAAGGCTTCATACATATGTCTGTCAAGGTATTAAAAAAGAATCTTGACACGTGCAAGTAAGAAACTACATCTGTGCACAGCCGCAGAGCTGTGAACCTTTCCCACACTAAACTCACATCACTCACAAGCTCACTGTCCATATTTGGTGCTGTCAATCAATGTCTGTTCACACCACTGGGCATCTCTTAAAAGACCTCCTGGACTACACGTCTGAAGCCACCTCTGATCCTGCAGCTCTGGTTTGGCTGGTAGAAGGCTTCTCACAGCCGCCTTCTCTTCTTATGCTTCTTTCGACTCGGAACTCGTTTACTTGGCCCAAGCAACTCCTGTTGTCAGTTTCTCTCTCCACTCCTTGAGTTGAACCATTAATCTTTTGATCCAGTCCTGTACTTAAATAATTGCTAACTGCTACACATTGGTTACACGAGCCTGTTTGGTGTGCAGTTGTGGGCAGAGTCTCGTGTTTAGCCTCACTTTAACTAAGCGTGCTGCCTTATTTTGAATAAGTTGCAACTTATTAAGGCTTTTCTTAAAAGCATTTGCCCAGATTTGAACTTTTAATTATTCGGATTTCTACCTGTTGTAAATATAGATGTTAATGAATCAAATAAAAAGTCTGAAAACATGTTGAAAATAACCAGAAGTAGAGTACAGTTTTAAATTGATGACATCACACTAGGACGAAGGGTACAAGTTACATGTTCTCATGACAATAAACCAGGTTATTTAGAATCTATCAACCCACCTCTATCAATAACTAATGTATAGAATGAACTTATGCTCAAGTAGAGTTTCTCCTTAAAGCTGTGTGTTTGGATGTGTATGTACCTCAGACTTTTGACTCACCGTGTGTTCAGAAGAGCCCGCCCCCAGAGGACACAGGTCACCAGGTCAGAGGAGGGTGGACATCCAGGCACACACACAGACAAGGAACATGTTACTGTCACAACTGAAGCACAATTATCCTCAGTAAGAATGTTCTGAATTTAGATTTTACCTTTCTAAGTTTATTGAATTGTGTAGTTGACTTCTGTTACACAGTGTCATTTTAAGCACAACTATTTTTATTTCTATTACTGGGGTACATAGTATTTGGCTTAGAAATGTTGAGATAACATCAAAGAAAAAGTTATAATGTGTTTTTAATCAGAATCAGAATTGAAAAAACAAAACAAAACTGTAAAAATAGTTCAAAATCACTCAGATAATATACAAAAACTAATAAATAAAATTCGTCTACTGCCAAAAAACAAAACAAAGTAAAGTTATTATTCACGAGAGAAGAGCGTCCTCTGTTGACCACTGCCTGTTACTACATGCATTACTCAGCTTCACTGCATTTTTAACTTTTTATTATTTTTAACACCTGATAGTTGATACATTTCATGACATTAAATAACACAAAAACATAAATTAATATTTTTACAAGTAACCCAAAGTCGTATGGTACTGAGCACAAGACAGTAACCCATTTTAACATTTCAAGCTCGAAAAAGTGACAAAAGTTTGGCTAACTCAAGGCAACGTAATAACATAAACTAGCCTAGCTTAGCTTTTCAGTGAGATTGATCAGTAGTAGGCTAAATGTAAACTAAAAACTAATTAATATTTATATATTTTATCATTTGTAGCCTCATAGATTTTAAATATAATATTACTTTTAGGTCTTAAAATTTTTAATATTAATAAAGTATTAATTGTCATGGTATTTTTTATTATTATATTCATATTTTTATGATTACTATACATTTTATTATTTGTAGTCTCATAAAATTTTAAATTTAATATTATTTTAGTCTTAAAATTGTACTAATAGAATAGGCCTATAATAGCAAAAAAAAAAAAAAAAAGACAACACGACGATAATATTTTTTATTGTTTAGCCTATTTATTTTTATTCTAAGAACACAAGAAGAAGAAAAACAGAGAAAGATAGTTCTATAAACAGGTTAAACTTAGGATAGTCCTACATTTGGTCCTAAACATGTTAAATACGACCCTTTTCTCACTAATAAAACACAACTTACCCCGCGTGCAGCCTCAGAGGAGCACGTGGCCGTCCTAACTCCCGTTTCCGGACCATAATTGTCCTGACGCAGCAGAACTGTCCGTCACTGACAGTAACAGTAGATCCAAAACGAAAGGCGTCCACGTGTGAAGCTGAAACATGACGAGTCCGTTGTTTTTGTGGCGCTGGTGTGGTTCAAAGCTAACGGGATGAGAAGAGAAGTGCAGCAGTGTCCATGCGCCAAACTGCGTCCTGTCTGTCTGATGCTGCAGTGTGCGGGACACGAGCAAACTCAGGGAGGTTTAAAGGGGACACATAGATTATTCCAAATACTCAACATTAACAATCTGGAACATGTCTCTCCTGTCTTCTTTATTATATTTCATGTAGGATAGTTTATGTTAATAAAAAACATTGAAATAACAAATCGGCTGCAAGCTGTGCTCATTCACTGGACATTAAAACTGTAAAAGATTTAAATGCTGAGCACTTGGACTTGTGGGGCACTGACTTGACTTGGATTTGTCTCTCTTTGACTTGGAACTTGACATGGACTTGTTTCTCTTTGACTTGGACTTGTTTCTCACACATAGGCTACAAAAATACATAAATAACTACATAACTAAATAAATAAAGACAGCAGTTGAACCTGACTGTGATGTGCAGGGCCGTCAGACTGGAGGGTAATTTATGGCAGTAGTCTCCCCAGGACCCAAATAAATAAAAAAAGACTATTAACTGGGCAACTTATTAATAAATATAACTGCAAGAGATTATAATATAAGAGTCATGTTGGAAGATCCAACCAGGGCCCATCTTCAGTGCTCTGCTCTGGCTGTGTTCAAGCATTCCCTATGCCAGGGGTCTGCAACCTGCGGCTCAAGAGTCACATGAGATTGAGGAACTATTCTATAAGTTCAAGACTATTCTTTACTATTCACCTCTCTACGCTATTCACAATGTTTATTTTAAACAAGCAGTTGCTTAGTGCAGTGGTTCCCAAACTTTTCAGACCGAGACCCACAAAATAAAGATGTAACCACAGCAAAGTAAAGTGCATGTCTTTAGAAATTTCAAGTTGATTATTTTATAGCTTTATATGACCCAAATTCAGTCAAGCCTGATGCTAAAGTATATAAACAAATTAAAAATCATAAAAGTCACAATTGTAATATTATATTTTAAAATGATCTCGCGACCCTCCCAAGGGGGGACTAACAAGACTTATAAAATCACAAAGTTACTGTGAATAAAATAAAAACAAAAGCTATTTCTCTCAGATACTGTCTGTAGGAAATATCTGTATCAGTAATCTCGACTGGACCTGATTTTTGTTCCATGGCTCGTCTCTATAAAAAGACCTAAAAAGATTTTTATTCTTTTGTTTATATGGTTCTGTTGTGACGTGAATAATCATGTTTTTCCATTAAACTGATGATAATGAACATTTCTAGACAATAATCCGTGTGTAATTCAAATGTGTTTTAGAGGAAAACAACAAGTGTAAAGGTTGATTCCTTTGGCTTTATTGGAGCCAGGCTCAGTGTGGACTTTGCTCTTGTTGTTGGGTTCAAGTGTCAGAAGGCCAGAGCTTGTAGAGACATGGCTGTTTCATGTTGGAGAACTGAACTATGGTAGAAACACAAGCTTGGAGCAAAAATGGTCTTGGAGAAGTCTGAGAGCTGATGTTTGATTCAGTTTGGAAACAGATGTTAAGACCTTCAGACCTCTGGCTGAGGTCTGAAGGTGACACGCTGGTTCTTTGGTCTGGAGAGGTTGTAAACTGTACAATGAAAAAAGAAAATACAGAAAACTAAAGCTTTCAGATCATTTAAGAGAAGATTTTCTGATAAAACAACAGACAAGTGGAATAATCCAACATGAAGTGAACTAAACTCTACCTTTTTGTTCCAGTGAGGTGGAGCCAGGCTGGTGCAGATGGAGACTGGAACAATGACCAGGCACAAACTGATGTGTGGGACAAAGATGGCCGTCCTGGAGAGGATTGAGAGTTGATGTTTGAGTCTTATTTCTGAAAGAGACACTGGTGTTGAAGAAGAGCTTTGGCTGATGATTAAAGACAACAATGTCATTTGACTTTGTCTAAAACAAAGCCTTCTTTTTCTCAAACTCTTTAAACTTACCACACAAGTATAGCAGCTTTTCTACAGACGACGTCACTGAGGCTGAATGTTCTTCATGGACCAGATCCATTCTGCTTTTCTTCTTGGGGACTTTCCTTAGAAGAGAAGAAGAACCAAATCAAAACAAACACATGTTCTCTGGAGCAGTTCTTTTCAGTCAAACTCAAATCATTTACAAAAGGTGAATTGTGGAGCAGAACTGAGCTTTTACAAAGAAGAAACACCAGATGCTTTCTGTAAATACTTACTTTGGGCTGTGAGTTCATGTTGCTGATGTTTTTAGTGTTGTGAGGACGAGGCCAGGCTGTTTGGAGCTGGAGACTGAACCATGGTAGAATCACAGGTCTGGAGAGAAGAAGGCTGTTGTCAAGACGTCTTAGTGAAGATGGAGGGCTGATGGTTAAGCTTTATTTCTAGACTGAATATGGAGACTCAGAGGTTGAAGGTTGGAGAATGAGTCTGGTTTATGTTAGGATCATGCTGAAGTCCACAGACTGGCTCTTTGGTCTGGAGGAAACTGTAAATGGAAAAAAGGAAATGCATTACTTTATGTACTAAATGCAGAATACTAAAACTATCAGTTCAACTGTCAATGTATCATAACTTTTTATAATTTTTAAATTTGAACAGTTTTTAAATGTGTTAATGGTTTAGCTCCAAAGCCTTTGAGCAGTTTTAGAACCAAATGGCAAAGCTGTGGCAGGTCGACACCAGCAGCCTCTTCTGGAGACTGTAAAGTGTCTTTTCACAAAAACATCTTTTCTGTGAGAGCTGCAGGTCTGTGGAACATGCTTCTGATCATTTAAAATCTGTGACAACGTCGAGCCTTTTTAAAACAGACTAAATATTGGATGTGTCAGCAATAACATTGTGTTCAAGTTTAATGTGTGTTCTCTGTGTTTGGGTATCATGTACATGTATTTGTCTTTTCTGTATTTTTCTTGTGTTAAAAGTCCTTCTAGGGACAAGTTAGTTACAGTTAGTTAAGGTTTTTGTATCTTTTCCTATTAAAATAAACCAACAAATATATAAAAACAATGTGACAAAAAATTTTTTTAGCTAACAATTGTGACTGAAATGAGAAAGGGAAGAACTCTTACAGGCCTTTGAATCTCCTTTAGAGGTTATAATAAAACTAAAGTACAAAGGAACTTCACTGTGTCCAAACCAAATGAATTTGAGCTATTTTTAAACTTACTAGACAAATGTAGCATGAGCTTTCCAGGGATTGTGTCTCTGACAGTCTTTTTTGACCTGCAACATAAAGATTACAATGTTTAGTACAACACACATGTAAAAGTAAGATCTATGAAATGTGTCAATTCTAACATTAGACAGTAAAAGTTGTGACAAAGGCTGTAGTGTGCTGTTCTGAACTAGGGCTGCAAATAAACATGAAATGATCTAATAAGACACAATCATATTTTATTACCTTTTCTATGTTTTTCTATGTGTCTTTTCTACAAGGCTGTGCTGGTTGAACCTGAAACTTGAGGAGAAACTGTTTGGGACAAAGACAGCGGTTGTCATGTCGTCGATGGCTGAAGCTCGGGCTGATGTTAGGGTCAAGACGTTTCAGGATCTGGTGGGTCTTTGGCTGGATTAGTGCCTATAATTACAATGTAGTAAATACTTTTGCATTTCAAACTAGTATTACCGTAGTTTTTAAACATTTTAATTACTTACATTGTGGCGAAAACGACATAATTTAAAGACGGCTTATGTAAGAAAACTTAATACTTAGACAACAACAAAAAGGTCCCTGTAGATGGTGATGTTAGGCTGGGACACTGGCTGAGAGTGTGAGGAGGTAAAGGTCCCTGTAGATGGTGATGTTAGGCTGGGACGCTGGCTGAGAGAGTGAGGAGGTAAAGGTCCCTGTAGATGGTGATGTTAGGCTGGGACACTGGCTGAGAGAGTGAGGAGGTAAAGGTCCCTGTAGATGGTGATGTTAGGCTGGGACACTGACTGAGAGAGTGAGGAGGTAAAGGTCTCTGTGGATGGTGATGTTAGGCTGGGACACTGACTGAGAGAGTGAGGAGGTAAAGGTCCCTGTAGATGGTGATGTTAGGCTGGGACACTGACTGAGAGAGTGAGGAGGTAAAGGTCCCTGTAGATGGTGATGTTAGGCTGGGACACAAGGATGACTTGATTTTGGAGAAAATAAGATGTTAAGTGTGCCTTTGAGACACTGGCTGATGTTAGAGCCGTGTTTGGAGGAACTGGCTCGCCCCTGAAGATGTGGATGTGAAGCTGGGGCAGTAGCCAAGGAAACGGAGGAGCTGCTTGATGTTGAAAGCTGCAAAATACACAAAATACAAATAAATTTAACACTGCACAAAAAATTCAATAATGGAATACTGACTCACTAAAATCTAAAATGTAGAAACCACAGACTAAAATGTCAAACCGAAGATTAAAAAGCAAAAAACTTTAAATATAGAGTCCACGGTCACTGGCTCTTAAAACATAGAGTCCACGGTCACTGGCTCTTAAAACATAGAGTCCACGGTCACTGGCTCTTAAAACATAGAGTCCACGGTCACTGGCTCTTAAAACATAAGAGTCCACAGTCACTGGCTCTTAAAACATAGAGTCCACGGTCACTGGCTCTTAAAACATAGAGTCCACGGTCACTGGCTCTTAAAACATAGAGTCCACGGCCGCTTGCTCTCCAGAGGCGTCTCGGACAAAGTCTCTCTGGCGAGGTGGAGGCCTAAGTGAAGAACCAGGACATGTTTGAAGGATTTTGTTTTGGCCTGAGAACGCCTCTGGGTCACTGCAGAGGAGCCTGAGGAAGTGTCTGAGGTGAGGGAAGGCTGATGGACTCCCAGATCCTCTTCTGTTCCTTAAAAGAAACACACAGAGAGAGAGGATCAAATTCTTAAAAATAAAAGGAGTACTTGTGTGTGGGGGGAGGAATAGGCCTCTGTGGAGTACTTGACCTGTTCCAGTCCTTCCAGTCCTTCTCTCGCTCCTGCAGGTAGGCCTCCATCTGCACCACCCAGTCCGGCTTAGGTCCAGGAAACAGAGGTGCAGGCTCTGCCTCCACCTGTGGGACAGGAGGGGCAGGGTGAGAACTGGAGGTAACTAGCTTAGCGACCTTAGCAGAAGCAGAGGCAAAAGCAAGCTTAGCAGCAGGTGCTAGCTCAGCCGCACGGGCAAGTGCAGCAAAGGGAGAAGCACAAGCGTCAAGAGAGGCAAGCTTAAGCTTAGCAGCATCAGCAAGTGCAACAGAACGGGAAGCAGGAGAAGCAAGCTTAGGAAGCTTAGCAGCAGCACGAGCAAGAGCAGCAGAAGCAGAGCGTTTGCGTTCCCGGCGAGCATGTTTAGCGGTGATATAATCAGGAAGCATGCAGTCAGGAAGAGGAATAATCTGAATTCTCCTAGGTGGAGGAGAGGGAGGCTTAGGGCTTTTAGGAGGAGAAGCAGAGGGGGGCTTAGCAGGAGGAGCAGACAGGGGCTTAGCGGGCAACACAGAGTGGCCAGAACAAAGGTAGAAGGCAGCACGCTGAAGCTAAGCTGAGGGCCCTGAGCAGGCACAAGTCCAGGGGACTTGGCAACAGCAGAAGAGTAAAGCTTAGGACGCTTAGCAGGAGGAGCAGAGAGGGAGGAGTGGGGAGGGGAAGGAGCATGAGATCTCCGACCTCCCTTACGAAAGCTGGCAGAAGAGGGCATTACGGAGGCAGAGAGAGGAACTGTGTGTGTGTGAGTGTGTGGACTTAGGCCCAGAGGCGGTTCCTGTGCAGGACGTCCGAGCGTCTGAAGAAACACTGAGCCAAGAATCACACAGATCTGTGGAGAGGAACACAATGAGTCAGACGACACATAATCAAACACTTTTAAATGACAGACTTTACTGAAGCTTCTTCATGAACTCAAACACCAGACAAAACCTCACATTTTGTTTGGAGAAGGACGACATTTTAAACTTTTAAAACTCATGAATCTGCAGAACATCATTTCTATTAATACATACAATTTTGGGTTTGATGTAAACTGTGTATGGTCATAGAATTAAAGTTCTGTTTTAAACATATTTTAAACAAAATCTTCACTGCAACAGCTCTAAAAAGATGACATTAAACTTTTAAAGTCACAATACAAACTCACAGAATAGATTATACTTGTTTCTTCATTTGTTTTGTTTATTTTGAATTGATCACTATATTTCAAGGTTTTTTCTCATTACCACAGCACATTTTTATTTGCTCATTTAATAAACAATAATTGAAAAAATAAAACACAATTCATTTTCAAAATAACATGACAGCTCCAAGCCATTACAATTCAGAGCTTCCTATATATATATATATTTCAAAGCTGGTCATTATATTTACATTCAGCTGAAATCTCTTTGAGTTGTGGTAATGAGACGTCCAGGAGGTTTGGTGTTTTGATAATGATCCCTGTTATGAACGGCACAGACATTTCATGAGTCCATTTAGCACACACACACACAAAAAAAGACCCGTTTTGAAGATTCACTTTGAACAAGGTTTAATTACGGTAATCAATATTATAATAATAAATTATAATTGTAGCTATCTTTAATAACAACTACAATACTTATACTTTACAATTATACACTTATTCCACATTTATTATAGACAGGCTAACACCACCTGCTCAGAAGAATGAAACACTGGACAAGTCTTCATCTGTCACAGTCTCACAAAGTCACGTCTACAAATGAGCTTCAGTGGATTTTAGAGCTTTGGAATCAGACAAATCAAGTATTGACACAGTTTGAGCTGCTAAATGACACAAAATGTGTGTTTTGTGACTTTGTCCTTGTAAAAGTTCACAATAGTCCGTGTTTTAGCTCGTTCTAGTTGTCTCACTAGCGTGTTAGCAGCTGCAGCTGGAGGTCTAATATCTTTGCTTCAGCAGCACAAAAACACACATTTGTTTGAGGAAACTTACCGTAAACACAATCTCTAGATTTTGACAAAAGGACATAGTGCTAGTGGTTGTTTTTGCTGCATAAAAAGCTCAGAACTACAGAGTAAGGTTTGTACAGAAAAGTGAAAAAAGCTCACGTTTTTGCTGACTAAAGTGTCGTAGTTGGAGTCAGGGGCTGGTCAGATGGTGCCTGAGTGAAAATGTCTCAAAGTGATGTCTCCTTTCTGTAGAAAGCGTCGTGTGAAGTTCACAGATTCAGCTTTTCGCTCGAAGTCTGGCTTTGCAAAGTTTGCAGTGAGAAGCGTCGTTTAAAAGCACGCGCTAGGCGACGGAGCACGTGCGCGCTGACGTCAGAACGCACGTGGCTTTGGCCGCACAGAAAATACACAGAGGTCATTTTTACCTGATTTTAGCAATAAATTGTATTTGTATTGTAAAACCGTAAAATAATAAGAAACAAATAAGTGTGAGGTTTATATAAACTTTAGGTCAAATGTATGAACCAATGAGCTTTGAGTTAAATATTAATTTATTGTTTACATGGTACACCATCTTATTTATTTACGTTTATGTTTTTTCACTTACATATTTTCTGTTGTTGTGTCTCCACCTGGACCTGACTGTGATGTATCTCCAGAGATTTTGTCCCAAAGTGCTGTAATTACAGTTTAGTTTTTGGTACAAAGAATACATTCTAATACACAAAGACACGTTCTTTACTGGATTATTTTATTGGAACATTTCAGCACTTCTGCGTTAAATGAGGACAAAGACATGAAGTATTTGTTACACGGGTTGGTGGTGTTGACGTTCATGCAATATCAAAACACACCATCATTTTTAAGTGTGGAAAAAAACGTTTAAATACATTCTTTATAAGTGTCACACAGCTTTGTCTTCACATTTAAGAAAAAAACAACACTTTAGGCAGTAAATGATACAAGCATGACCAACTTATCTGAGTCAAATATGGAGTTATGAGAGTAAACATTTCATTGTATTAAATTATAAACATTTGGTTCATGTTTTATAAAAAGTAGGCATGAATTCATTTATTTTTGAACTGTTAGTGCAAAGTCATACACCAGACCTGACACAAGCATAGAAATTAGGGCACTGATTCCTCCTGAATATATCATGAATTCATTATCATAATCAATGAATTCATGTCCCCTTATTATAAAACATGACCATTATCTGTATCATTGTATAATTGTATTAACAAAGCCAAACTTGTCCTTAAAGACAGTAACCAGTGTGAGTGGTGTAAATGCTTTTGGATCAGGGGGGTTTTTCACTTCTTCTGGAACATTCTTTGTCTTGTTGAGTTGAACATTCACAAGCACTGGAGAGGATTTATTTAAACATGCACTTCTGATGGTAAATACATATTATATAGGAATCTTGGACACAACAGTGCAGCCCAGGAGCAAGCCCCCAAAACATTTAACCTCTTCACATTTCAGCCTTTTTTCCCTCACACGTCTGACTAAAATCTAAACTGTTTCTGATCCTTTGGAGCACAAGTAAACGTGTCTTTGTGAAGCTGAAATCCTGTAGTTTTAGCTTCTGAGACTCAGAGAATTTATTCAGATGTGAGAACTAATTTCTGCATAATTGTTGGTAATTATAAGTTTTTGTAAAGCTGGTGTTGACAGCTGAGATCTGAATGAAACTAGATTTGGGTTTTGGCAATTCTGCATTCTGAAGGTAACTGAGGTGAAAATGAGTTTTAGAGCCTAAAATTACTTTTAAAAACTTAGACAGGACCTATACAACAGTCCTATTTAAATGTTTGAATTGCAAGTTTACAGCAGAAGTCTGATTCATTCAGAGGCTGATTTAACTCTAAAGCAGAGGGACATCTTAAATATTTCATAGTTTGTGTTTATCAGATATGGGAAGAATGAGAAGAGGTTTTAAACTGCAAACATTAATTCACAATTGACTTTCCAAAAAAAAAAGAAGCCCAAAGTCGATATAAAGACGTGGACTTGGCAACTTTGAGGCTGATCAAAAAAGACTGTCACAAGGATGGAGTTTAAATTCAGTGTGAATAGAGGACGGCCTCTGTCTATTGAAGAGTCTGTGATTTTGTGACGAGAGCCACTGCTATGAGAGACACAGGTGTGACAAGAACTCTGGAGACGACTGGAGGACGAAGGCCTGAGGAGAAACTAGACTATGGACAAAAGACTTTCAATTATGCATAACTTACACATTTTAACACAAAAGCGCTATAAGACATCAAGATCCAGATTCTATAATTGCTGCCCACTTTAATCAATTCAAGTATGATGTGTTATCTCTACGTTTCTGTGGGATTGAACAAGTCCAGATTTGGTCCAGAGGTGGAGACCACAATCGGCCACTAAAAAGACGTGAAGCATATTGGATTTTCACGCCTCAAACGCTGAATGAACTATTGTTAAAAGTAATGTTGTATTGTCTAAAAGTATAGAAGTTAGATTGGGCCTAATTAAACATTTTGAAGATAAAAGTTATGGCAAATGTGATTTTCTAACTTTATAAATACAAAATGTTGCAGATATATTTGGATTCACTCAACATACTGTATTTAAAATGATGTTTTTGTGTGTAAAGGGGTCAGAATGTGAGGACATATTTTCACTGTATGTGATTGGTTGTTGCTGAAATGGGACAGTTTTTATTTTCCTTAAGAGGAGCAGTAGAAGGTCGTTCTTGTACCTGAATTCTGCACAACTGTAAATATTTGTAAAGAAATCTTACATTTGAGATCAGAAAACTTCTCTAAGGATCTTGACATTTCACATGGATACAAAGATCCACAAGACTAGAAAAGCAGCTCATTATTTTTCAGGTTTTCCAGGATGTGTGATAAAGCCCAAACATAGGGTAAGTAAAAATGTAAATATCTACTTCACATGCATGTCAGATCTCTCTCAAAACACAAGTATAGCTCGTGAAAAAGCTGAGGCAGGCATCTCTAGCAGGTAAATGTTCTGTAACAGTCATATTTTATTGCCAAACAGGCTTATTTTGCTACTTGAAAACAGCTTATGTTCTTTTAACAGTCAGTAAGTCGTACACATTGTCACTAGTGGATGAGGATTCATTGGGTCGTTGGGTGTAACAGTGCGGCAGCCATGTTGCTCTGGTTCCACGGCCTCCTCCACACAGCAGCAGGGACCTGTGTGCTCCCCGTGCCCAGGCAGGAGAGCTCAAACAGGGGCAGAGTCAGCAGCGTGAGCCCCTGGTCCGGTTCAGGTGAAGTACTTACAGCCGGTGGAGTCGATGAGGCAGGAGTTAGTGCACCGGAGCTGACCAAAAGACCTGCCAACAACAGCCAGGGAAGGTTTTACATGAGTTATGTCTCTTATTTATTAAGGGACAAAACATTGACAGTATTTTTGAAACCTGTTGAATCACTGTTTGATGATAAAGAAGATTCATGATAAAAAACCTCGACAGTATCATCACTGTCCCATTTTGCTGAAACATAATCTGCTGCATTTGGAAAACTGTCAATTATTCAAAATTCTACACTGTGCTGCTCCCCCTCTGAGGAATTTTCTTTCATTGGAGAATGCAGTGTCCCCAGAAATAAGACCACTTTTGCCAAATCTGCTTTTTCCTCTGTTGCTGTTAGTTTTTGGAACGAGTTGCCAACAGAGATTATCAGTTGCACAATTTTTCAAATGTTTGCACATCTGACAAAGAAGTGGTTGATGGCTAAACAAATTTGTACACATTAGAAATGAGAGTTGATTTGGATGAGCTGCGGATGTGTGAATATGAGAGAACGTTAGATTGTATATGTTTATGAATGAATGATTATATTTTTAGATTGTGTTTGAAGGAAGTGACCCCATGAAATAGCTTTTTTTGTAATTTATATTATGGTCTTCTTTGCTATATACATCGAATCTGTATCTTTCATTATTTAAAACCAACCTGCTCAGGGACGACAGGTGGAAATTAGCATTCAAATCAAATCAAACTTTATTTATAAAGCGCTTTTCATACATAAAATGTAACACAAAGTGCTTCACAGTGCATTAAAAACAATCCCGCTCGCCTCCACCCCCCGAGAAAACCCACATACGTGTACATACCCTCTACCCCTCCTCCCCACCATACACCCACCCCCAACCCCTTTTCCAACACGCATACACAAACAAGCACACTCCCAAACCCTAAAATACATTCACATACATTTGGCCGGGTACAGGTGGACCAAAGAAAGCATCATCAGAGGAGCTGTCTGCACCAGGAGCAGAGCCACCCGCAGCCACAGGACACCAGCCCAGGGCCCAGAGAAGAGATGAGGTCAAGACCAAACCTCCAGGGCCCATGAGCCAGAGCCCAGCAGCCACAGCCGACCACAGCTCCTGGTGCAGAGGCTCCTCAGAGGAAACTAAAAGTGAGAAGAAAATTTAAATTGATAAAAAGGTAAATACAAGCAAACTAAGAACTAGAGTGTAAAATATGCTTTAAAATAAATAAATAGATATATACTAAATAAATACATTTAAAACAATAAATACTAATTAAAAGCTAAGCTAAAAAAAAATGCTATAACCTGGCACCAGCATCTCTCCTATGACTTTTGTCTTGGATAATGTATTGTTGTGCGCTGTCCCTGTACAAATAAACACATACCATACCATACAATTTTCACCTTCATCTGTTAAAGTGAAATGCTGTAGACTTGCCACAGACTGGTTGCTGGATTATTCCTATTCCACGCAAAGAAGATATCGTTTTTTTTTTAAGACAAGCAGGAGGTTGACTCTCCTCCATGAAAGCTTCTATTAAAGTAGGGATGCACCGATCCAGCTTTTTCAGTTCTAATGTCGATTTTTGATATCAACAGATACCTGGAGTGTACGCAGTGAAATTGCATTTTTTATTCTCAAAGCAAAAAATGTTGTGTAGCTGACATTTATTATACAAGTGAATACACTTGCAAACATAATGAGATGTTTTGGATCAGCAGTCTGTAAATAGGTCTTATGATGTCTTCACTGAAAGTTGTCAATGTCATTCTTGAGCTGGATATTTTACTTTTTTTAAATATACGTTTCAGTGATTTTTTATAGCGGTGCCTCTTGGCCATGTCTCCCTTAAAAAAGAGTTATATCTCAAAGGACTTCCTGGAAAAATAAAGGTTAAATAATAAAAAAAGCTATTTGAAACTCTTCTTGCACCATAGAGGTTAGTGACAGCAGGTCTGGGTTCCATTATTGTAACCACAACTGGGACCTGGTACATAATGTGTGTGTTTGTGTGTGTGTGTGTTACCCAGGCAGGTAGGACTTGCAGGTCTGGTATCCAAAGTCTTTCCCATCACACTCCTCCATGCCTTCATGTCTGTATCCATCTCCACAGTACGCCCATTTACAGTCTGCAAAAAGAGAGAGAGAGAGAGGAGGGAGGAGGAAGGAGAGAGAGACAAAAAGGAGGAGAGAGAAAGAGAAAAAGAGAGAGAGAAAGAGCGGAAAAGACAGAGGGAGGGTGAAATTGAGGAGAAGGAGGGCAAAAGAGAGAGAGAGAAAGAGTAAGAGGGAGGGATGGTGAAAAAGTAGAGGGGTGGAGAGAAAGAGGGAAAGAGAGAGAGAGGGGGAAAGAGAAAAAGAGAGGAAGGAAAAGAGAGCGTGGGGAAAACATAGGAGAGAGAAAGAGGGAAGGATAGAGAGAGAAAGAGGACAGAGAAAGAGAGAAGGATAGGGAGAGAAGAAAAGAGAGAGGGAGAGATTGGAGAGGGAGCAGAGAAGAATGGAGGAAGAAAGAGTGAGCGGGAAGGAGCGAAAGGGAAAGAGAGAGGGAGGAAGGAAGAGCGGAGAAAGGGGGAGAGAAATAGAGAGGGAGAGAAAGATAGGGAGAGAAGGCAAGGGAGGGAGGGAGAGAGAGTAGAAGGAGGGGAAGGAGGGAGGAAGAGAAGGAGAGGTGCACATTAGTGACGGCTCTGGCACTGAGCAGCAGGACCAATGCCACCGCAGCACTTTGTGTTTAATGAAATTGCACATTGCAGGTTGTCAGTTTGAGTGAGGCTTTAAGAGAGAGAGAGAGAGAGAGAGAGAGAGAGAGAGGAGAGGGCGTTCACTGCATTTACACACACCAAGAAAATCGCTGCAAGTGGATTTTTGTAAAGTAATATCTTAAGCTGCAATCACAATACAAACTGAACCAAAAGTGACACGTTGCCGGTTGGAGTATTTGAACATTTACAATACGTTTTTATATTTGTATTTTTAAATATGGAAATGAAATGAATGAGAGTCAAAGGAAACAAATTACAGTTTCTCCTTTTATAGTATACACGACTAAAATAAAGTCAAATTTAATATCTTTTTTAGACTTTTTAATATCTTGAAGAAAAACAAAATATGACTGTCGCAACCAAATCAAACATTTAACCACATTTTTAACAACCTGGTCGTTCTGGGCTGGGCGCTGTGGAAAGAAAATACAATCACAATTTATTTTCTCATATTGATCGATCTCGATTTGATTTTGCTTAAAGGAACCGTTTGTAAGATGCACAACTAGTGGTTTTAGAAAGGTATAACAATCACAAATGAACATGGGTTGCCAGATTGTGAAATGGCTCATACATTGAAGATAGGAAGCTACTGATTACTGATTCAAAATTAACTTCAGCTTCTAAGAAACCAAACTGGCAACCCAACTGAGAGAGTCATGTGAGGCTTATTCTGCATTCTGATTGGATAATAAATGTAAACATCAACAAAGGGACATCATGTCCATTGCTTTTTTAATTAAGAATACCTCAGAATTACATTGACTTTCAGTAACAATAATAGTATATTTGGACATGTTGACATTGTATCTGTGACACATATAGTTCATGTTGATTAAATCTGACATCAAAATCTTACATACGGTTCCTTTAACCTTTTTAAAAAACTAATGAAAAATGCCATTCATGAACATAAACAAAACAACAACTTTACGTATTAGATTTTTTTAAAATTATATATTAATATCTTGCCTCAAAGTTTGACTTTTGCTCCAAACTACACATTTTTACTGACAAAAGATTGGTTTTCGATCTTTCGATTCAAAACCTACAACCAAATAACTGATGACTCTGATTGATGAGTTCTATTTGATCTCAGTCTCTTGATAAATGGCCCAGTCCTAACTGAAAGTCAGATAGATAACTAGTAACTAGTATTGAATCGAGAAACTCATTTGAACAAGTATCAATGCTTTAAAAATGTATAAGAAAAAATTTGACTTTTTAAAATCGTATTTTAAAGATGTGTTGCGTATTAAATGAGTCTGCTTTTTTTTGTGTGGTGAGATCGAGTGTTGAGGGCATTCCTTTGTATCGGAATCGAGGCAACATTAATCCACTTCTATTTAATGAATTGAAGTTTTAAATGTAAAAAGCTACAAGTGGAGAATCTGTGACTCACTGAGACAGGCGTCGCTGACGATGTGGTTTCCGTCGTCACACTCTTCTCCGTGCTGCGCCTGGACTTTGCCGTCCCCGCACACACCCACACGGTCCGGAACCTTCTCTGTGGACTGGTACGACTGGAAGGGCTGTAAGTACACACACACTATGGAACTGTGGGAAAACTATCGAACATATGAACCCAACCAGAGTTCACCTTAAGCCTCAGCACAAGAGAGAATTTTAAAACTGAAGAAGAAAGTGCAGACAACAGATGTAAGGATATTTTGCAGTGATTCTTTGTCTCTCAGTTGGACAAGAGCCATAGGACATTTCAGTTCACTTTTGTCACTGTGTGCTGTAATTTAAGGACTGATTTACACTGGAAAGTTGCATCAAAATCTGGACTTAGAACATGCAAAATGATTTTTTATTGGTCTCCAGAGTTTGGTTTCAAACTTCCAGAAAGTCTGGACAATCAGACGTTCTATGAAGCTGTCTCAACTAACGGCATTGTGGGAGTGTGCCTCATCAACATGGAACAAAGTCAATTTTGTTTGGGGAGTGACAGCTGCACACTTCTCTGCTGTTGCAAAATGGAGCTGTGTCTCTCTTTGAGAGACATCTGTCACTTCCTGGATTTAATCTAAAGGCCAACATTTTACATTCACACTGCTCAGGACCAGATTCTGGACTGACTCCAGCACTTTTTTCTAGCCCAAGGGACCAAGGCTTTGGTTTGGACTGTGGTCTGTGGGAGCATTCACATCGGGACTATACACCAAACCAAAGTAGAAAGAACTAAAGTCTGGACCAAAGGCTGCTAGTGTGAAAGTGCCTTTGCGTCATTAAAAACATACAGCAATGTGTCCTTATATACAGTAAAACTAAATGTGACAATGTGACACTTCCAGAGTAAAACTCTTTGTTAAGGCCACAGGAGGCACTGAGTTGGTGAAGATAAGCCTTCACTGTTTCATCTGCTGCTTCATATGCTACGGTTGAATGGTGCAAATTGGCTCCATAGCTCCTAGCTCTAAACTGTTATGTTTGAAATATTCACTTCATGGTAAGGGCGTTCGGATTCTCCAAACAGAGCTTTTACTCTTAACTGTGTAGTGCTCTTACTGTTGACCTCCAAAGAAAAAGAGTGAGGAGCTAGGAACCAGGAGCCACATAATAGCACTATTCAGATCCAGGGATACATTGGCTGACTGGCTGTTACAAAGTTCCTCAGAAAATGTTGGAACCTTACAATCTGCAAAAATAGTCACATTGACCCTGTCTGACCTGAAGAGGCTTCCACCCATCTTTGTCTTTAAAGTAGAGCGTCCTCTGGTCTTTTCTGATGGCTATGGCGTTGTCCCCATGCAGACGGTTCATCTCGTCCTCAGAGTTCACCACGTAAATCTGCTGGACACACACAGCACACACATTACAGGAGGACTTCAACACGGCGGGGTTAGGCAGACTTACAGCCGGCACTTTGCTGGAGCTGTCATGGAGCCGGTAGTGTCCGAAGGGGGCGCTGTTCACTGTGGGAGACGGGTCACAGTGGCAGCGTCCTGGGGCTCCTGGAAGACCCTTCTCCCCCTTTTCTCCAACCAGGTACAGGCCTGAAAAAAGAACCAGATTTAACATTTGTGACGTGGGATGGTACAATGGAACACACTGAATAAGAGATGATGAATGTAGATATTAGGTGGTAGTTCCTAATTATAAACCTACTGTTTAACAATACACACTTTTTTCATCTGTTATTGTAAAAATGTCACATTACTTCATTTGTATCAAGTCACAACAACCTGTGTAATATGTTGTGTATCGTGCCTCTTGTATCGTGATTAATCAGTGTTAATTGTAAATAAATGTGTAGTGCAGGCCATTAAAGCCTAGTGTGTCGGACCTGCAGCAGGGGGCCCTGGGGGCCCGGGGTGTCCGTTAGGTCCTGGTGGTCCTGTGGGGCCCATGATTCCTGGAGAACCCTGCTGACCCTTAAATCCCTGCACAACACAAACATCAGTAGGATTACTCACAGAGAAATTATTATTCGAATACACAACAAGTCTCACAAAGAGTGTACATTCACATTTATCTATAACATTCACTGGTGATTCTTTTGTTAGTTTGTCAATTCAAAGACCAACTTTTCTCTTTTTGTCACTTGTCCTGGCCTGGGCCAAGTTCACAATGCATTCATCAAGATCTATTAATCACCTACTGTACCTCAAATCTCATTTAGATTTTATGATCCAATGATTATTGACATAACGCTTCAGACTGAAGTCGCTTTGTAAAAGATGCATTTCCACATGAGCAGACTAAACAGACGTACATACATAGTATGTGAAAACCAACGGCCTGACGTGGGGACGTGGTTAATCAGAAGCCATTATGTTTTGCCAATAACCAAATGTTGGTTAATTGGAAACATATTTCTACAATATAGGCTCAACAGCTTCAGGTAAAAAGTGTCAAAAAACATTATTTAATTCTCATTTTCTCCAGCCACTGAAAACCTGGAAAATACATCAGAATGCACCAAGTTTTACTGAATTTGTCATAATTCTCTGGGGGAGAATCCCCAAGACTCCCCGCTCATGTTTTTCAACTTGCACCACTGCTACGATAATGTAATTGCGATACCCATGAACCAAAGTGCCCTTGTCTGACTCCAAGCAGAGATCAAATCTTAAGCGATCTGGCCATAGGATTGTGTTGTACTTATGGTCCTCGAGTGCGAAACTTGATTGACAAATTTAATGTACAGCCATACAAACTGTTACCTGTTTGCCGCGTTTCCCTGGCCGTCCCGTTGGCCCTCTTTTTCCTGTCATTCCTTGCTCTCCCTTTGGTCCCTGTTCCCCCTGATAAAACACCAGTCAGTGAGTCAGTAAACAGTCTGCTTGAGTGACCACATCCTGCACGACCTTACCTTCTGTCCGAGCATCCCGGGCAAACCGATGGAACCCTGGACACACAACAATCATTACTCAGAAGATTTTACTTTATTGCAAATGTGCCATGTATTAGAAACACAATTAAAATGAGGCTAAAAACAGCAAAAGAATGTAAATAACAAAACGGCAAAAGTAGAGGCTTCAAGGTAATTGGAGATGTGGCCGAGGATGCGAGTAGGTGTGGTTGGATAGATAAGCAGGTGTCAGAGATGGGGACTTGAGACTCGGACTCGAGTCTGACTTAAGTCCCTGTTTTGAAAGACTTGGACTTGACTTGGACTCGTGGCCATAGAGACTCGGACTTAACTTGGACTCGTGGCCTTAAAGACTCGAACTTGACTCGGACTCGTGAACATCACAAGTCTTTCACACATTAAAAAAATTGGCTGTCTCTGTTCCTGTGTGGGTGCTCGGTGCAGCGCTGTGCTGTTGTCAAACAGAGCGCTTTTTTCGGACTGTATCAAAAGCAACGAGAGAAAAAGTTTGTCTACCTGCACTAAAGACGCAACCCTGGGCATAAATATGAGAAAGTACCACTCTTTCCTCAAAAACTGTGGAGTTGTAGCGCTAAAGGAAGAGACAGCAGCCTAGCCTAGCTTAAACTCCTCTCAAAGCTGGACAACCTGCTTTATGAAGACGTCAGTGATCAATACTGTAATAATGAACCTACAGTGACATGTAAGGCTGAGGATGGAGCTTCATTAACAGTGAGTCAAAGTTAAACACAAAGTGAGCATATTCTCCTGAGAGAGGTGAATCTGGTCACATGTGTCTGATGGTTATGTTGAGACAGGTATATTTTGATAAGTCTATCTGTGTAAAACGGAGCAAAAATAAAAAAAGAAAGAGATAAAAGAATATATTAGCCAAACATTTTTGTATAATAGATTTATATGCAGTTACTGCCGGGACTTGAGACTTGACTTGGACTTGTGGGCAAAGACTTGAGACTTGACTTGGACTTAAGAGGAAAGACTTGAGACTTGACTTGGACTTGTGGGCAAAGACTTGAGACTTGACTTGGACTTAAGAGGAAAGACTTGAGACTTGACTTGGACTTGTGGGCAAAGACTTGAGACTTGACTTGGACTTAAGAGGAAAGACTTGAGACTTGACTTGGACTTGTGGGCAAAGACTTGAGACTTGACTTGGACTTAAGAGGAAAGACTTGAGACTTGACTTGGACTTGTGGGCAAAGACTTGAGACTTGACTTGGACTTAAGAGGAAAGACTTGAGACTTGACTTGGACTTGTGGGCAAAGACTTGAGACTTGACTTGGACTTGTAGAGAATGACTTGAGACTTGACTTGGACTTGCAGAAGACTTGTGAACATCACTGGCAGGTGTAGCGCGAGTTACAAAAGATTCAGGGGTCAGACTCAATATTTTCTTATCTATAATTTTGCGTGTGGAAACAAAGAAAACTCACATGACAAATGTATGTCTGCTTATCAGATAAAAAGGAATCTTGAAGTGCAAGTATCCAATAAGACCTGTGTAGTGCAGTGTGCCTCACCAGCTGTAAAACTCACGTCACTGGTGCACAGCTTTTCCATAGATGACTTGCAACATACGTCACTTCCCGTGCCGCCAAAAAGGGTGCCGCTCCGTTTCGGTGAAAACAAAGCCCCGCGTACATTGAAATGAATGGGAGGTTATCGATTGTAAACTTCAGATACACGTCTAAAAACTACTTTTAGTGTTTTGTATCATGAAGTAAAAGACAAACGGAAGGCAAAGGATCAGCGGTTTGACTTTAGACGCTTCACAGACAGAACGGTAAACGTTTTAAACTGACCCAATGCTAATCATAAATGCTTGTATCAGACGTGTGTATTTTCGTATTAAAACACCCGCGTATGCTCAAGTTTTATGAGAAATGAGCTGACAATCAAAATATAAAAAAATAATATATATAATCCACAAAATGATTTGTCTTTTTTGTGCTATGCTAGCTTGATATCAAGAAGGGGTGTAACGGTACGCTAAAATCATATTCGGTTCGGTTTTCAGTTTTCACAGTTGTCGGTTCGGTATTTTTCGGTACACTTTCAGTTCAGGTTTTATGTTTAAAAAGAAAACAATATTTGTACATTTCACTGTAAAAGCAACAATATTCTATTAATATTAATTTAACGCTGATACCCTGCAGCAGGAATATCTCAAAGAAACAAAATCTATTTAGATTGAGCTTGTATTTATTTATTTATATTAAAAAACTCACTAAATCTGTATTTTTTTGTATTTATTTATTTTTATTTAATTTAATTTATTTATTTTTGCTTGTATTTGCTCAGTGCGTGATTCTAATGTTGCTGAACAGTGGCTTATGACGTGGTGCAGTGTGGCACTGAATCAAGAGGAAGCTCATAGAAGCAGCTTAAGTTTTTTGGAGCCTTTGAGACAGTCCTTTTTGATCAACACATATCTATCGAGCGGACATGTGAATGTGGCGATGGACTTTTTTCACAAGGAGCGGTGTTTGTGCAGGATTTTACTCACAGAAAGCCTTGTAGTTGTGACTGCGTGTGCTACAGGTGACTGGGACGCGGCGGTAGCGGTGAGTTCAAATGTTCGTCTTTGTCCCGCGATGATTCTGAAGTGTTTACGAGCGCGGAGACATGTAAATCCATCAGAAGTATTCACTTGGCATCAAGTAAGCAGCGCGGATGAATAAAAGTCCAAGGAAGACGTTTAAAAAAAACACAAAATATAAGCTAGCGCTGCATCACCGGTCGCGCAAAATCACATTTATTTACATAAAATAGTGTGGAGCTGCACAGTGAAAGACCGCCCTGGTTCCGGAAGAGTTTTGCCCCATGTTATAGTGCCATAGGCTTTTCGAAAAATTCAAATATTAAGAGTTTAAAGACATACCGCGGGCTATCCAGCTATGTGCTAACTCAGATCCACAGCGCGGTTGTTTTCAGTCTAAAAAGCACATCTAGAACTTAAAATTCGGCAAAATGTCGTAATAACTTCGTAGTTTACAAAGCTGAAAAAACGTTTTTTAAACAAAAATGTAGGTCTTATACTCGTGACTCACCACATAGCTGCTTAGCCCCAAGGACGTTTTCAAACTTTTAATATAATTTTTTATCGAATTCCCTATGGCAATTTAACATGGGGTTCGAGATTTAGGAACCAGGAAGTGGGCGGTCACTGTTGAGCTCCATTGAAACGGTACACACGTGCACCGAACCGAACGTGCTGTACCGAAACGATTCACTACGACCATGTATACCGTTACACCCCTAATAACAAGTTACTTTTAACTGTAGCTAAGATTGTGCTTGTTTGTTTTATTCATGTCCCTAATTGATTGTGTTGGATTTCGTTAAGTTAAATTAAAATGTCTGATGTCTTTACTGCAATGTGGACATTTGTGGTCAACACATAAGGAAAAAAATAGTGTACATACCCGTGGCTCAAGCTACAGTTAGAAAGTTACTTACAATAATGGACATTATTATAATCCAATATCAAACACACAGAGTCTGGTCAAATATTTACATCATTTATTTGTTATAAAATGACTAAACTAATTCAAATAAATGAAGTTACTTCTAAAGACGGCCAGTGTGTGGAGCCGTTTAGCCGAGGCAGAGAAGCTAGCTCTAATCAGCAGACGTATTTTAATAAAACACTTTCTTTTTCGACTGTTGGCTTTAGTCTCACACATCCTTACAAACGTACGGCTGTTTTTCTATGGCTCCAGTGGCTAGTTTTCAATTTATTTTGCCAAAAAGGAGAAAAAAGCTGAATAATTGTATCTACCGCCATTGACTTGAATGGAATGTTTTCACCGAAAGTGGGCGGGTACTTTTGTGAAGCAGCAAAAATGCCCGTATGTTGCAAGTCATCCATTTGGGTCTGACTCCTGTGACCTGGTACTGTTTTAGTCCCTTCACGTACACAGAGGGTCAAACGCTGACAGGGTGAGAGATTGTGTGTGTTTACAAGCGAGCTAGGAAAACCAGATAACTAACCTAGGGGTATTCCATGAAGCGAGCTAAAGCCAAAGCCTGGCTTTTTTGGCCAATCTAGGCTTATGAAATCTCCATTTCCGTTCCACTAACGAGGCTAACCAGAGGTGACGCTGAGTTGCCGCAGTAACAAGTGCGCAGACATAAACCTGGTCGGGACCAGGCTAACAGCCAAGATTATTTTAGCTTTGTCTCAAAAAACGTCTAAAAAGCACTTAAATCACATGTTTATCCTCACACACTTCCACAACTGTGTGAAATCTCTCTGTCTGTCCCAATGTAACCGGTGTAGGCCCACACGAGGTACCAGGATGGAGAAGTGTGTGGTGGTATGGGATAAACTCACTCCCTCAGGTATAAGAAGCCACAAACAATCTGAGCTAAGGGAGTGGCAAAACCCACACCGGTCACACCAACACAACTTATAAAGTCACTTTTTATTCACTTTTATTTACTTGGCATTGGCACTAGAGAGCCGCTTTCGCTGTTTCTTTTCTTTTTTCTTTTTTTTCTTTTTTTGAGCCGCTCTCACTGTGGAAAGACACGTTTGTAAGAGCAAACGTCACATTGGCAGCACAAAGAGCCACGTATTTAACTGGAAAATTAATGTGCATCTAAACTACAAAAGATTTAGCACAGACATGCAGCTATTTCTCTAAAGGATGAAGCAATGAAAGCAGGACTAAAGTATGAGAGCCGTGAAGTCATGCTGCTGCTTTTACGCACAGAAGCACTTCATCGCACCTCTCTCCCTCGTCTCTCCTCACACACATCCTCTGCTCTGATTGGTCAGTTCTGGTTGTGAAGAGTTACGCTACAACTTTGTGATAACTTTACGCAGCGGGACTAGTTCCACATGCGGAGTGGAAAACCGCACATTGCATTAGAAAACGATGAGTCTACTCACAAATACGATGATAAATCCTCTGGATCTCCTTCGCATAAACTGTCTCGTCTTTCTCCAGCAGTGAACAGGAGGGGAGGGGCTGCCTCTCGCTCCCCGCATCAGAATAAACCACTATAAACTGAAAACTTTTGCGATGCAAGTCAAACTAGAGTCCGTGTGCACTTTGGCTCCTTTCGTGTTTCTGTCAGATCATGTAAAATAAGCGTTTTTCTCTCTCATTCTCAGTGATGTCGTTGCTCCATTGATCTGGCCTCGTCACATTCAGCGGGAGCGCGCTCATAGCCCAGATTAATCTTCAAGCTTGAATTAGCGTTGTTCAGACCCAGGCTTATTTCTTTCATGGAACCACTTGAGGCTTAAGTTGGAGATGAAGCTAGTTTCAGCTCAGGATTTTAGGATAAGCCTAGACTTGTTAAGCCACTTTCATGGAATACCCCCTAGTCCGGTTTAAACCTACTGCCCACAAAGCTCATGTAAACCCAGCCACACTGATTAAGGAGCCGTAAATCTGTTTATGGAAATCGAATTGGCACACAGTATGACTCAGGCTTTATTTTGCTGAACTAGCTAACAAAATATTGTTAAAGTGTCTATAAAATCACACACAGTCTTTTCTAGGACATGTAGGACTGTTTTATACTTTTAGAAAAGTGTTAAACATAGTTTAATATGTGGCTGTTTGTGCCATGTTGTGCAGGGGCTTTTTTTGTTGTAAAAATCTTAATTTTAATACTGGGATGTGAAGTGGGCAGGGGTTGTGAAGATGCTCGGGTACATTTGTCCAGTTGTAGAACGAATGTTTGTTTACATGACGTCTGAAATCAGACTACAATTGCATGTAAACGCTCTGACATACTTCCAACCATTGAAGTCCGATTTCAGGCGTCATCTAAACAGACAATCAGGCTACAGCTGGACATGTTTAAAACAGTCCTACATGTCCCAGAAAGACAAGTGTGTACATTTACAAACAGTTATTAATAGTTAACAAGATTAACAATATCTAAGTCATTTGCAACATAATGTGGCCTGGATCATGCAGTACTGAACCTGACACAGCAGGATCATATTTCTTCAGGGTAATCGGTTTACTCTTTTACATGTGTATTGGAGAAGAACTGGCACGATTGGTTTTGAGGGAAAAAACAAATATTTTAGCCTAGTCTGATTTCCCTGCTCATGTAAACGCCCTGACTAGAGAAACACGGCTGTGGTACAAACTAGCGTGTCCTAAATCGTGTTTAAAGGTGAGACAAAAACTGAAGACAAGCATTGTGAGGAGAATGCTACAATCCTCCCAGAGCAAAGACTAAATCCTACAGAAGCAGAAGTGCTCAGTGTTTGGAATCTGTTCTGCCACACGACACTTACCTTCTCCCCCTTTGTTCCAGCGGCTCCTGGATCTCCCTGAGCGCCCTGCAACACAACACACTTTAGACAGAATGTATGGAGGCTTGGCAATAAATACAGTCAACATCAGAGTCAACACTTACTTGGCACACTTAGTGAAAATAACTAGTAAATAAGTTCAGTCTTATGCATTTAGTCCATCCGGGGCTCATTCACTCTCATGTATAATCTCTAAAAGCTTTGTCAGAGCAAATTGATGCATTTTTGTTGTGTTTTGGTTACTTTCTGGTTTGACTAAAAAAAAGAGTAATATATTCCACCCTTAGCTGTTGGGAAGTGTCAAAGAAGTCACAAATCAGGACAACTGGGACATGTCCTGTGTAAAATGTGGACAAAGCAATGGTTTTGCTGGGACATGGGAGCTCCCACAAACCCTTTGGGACATGATTGTTAATATCCACATTAAGTTTTAGCTTCAACCATGGCCCAAGATCAGCTTTTTACAGACAGCAAAGTGAGACAGACGTGGACCGCTTAAGCACAGCTAATCAGAGCGCTTTTTTATGTATCTATGAGATGTACAATAGTTTATAGCTAGACTTAGGCTGTAAACACGGCAGTCTAACTTAGTCACAAAATTCTACTTATAGTCTTTAGTGCAAAAAATAACATTTAAATATGTTTACACAGATTTAGCAACCCCAGCTTTAACTCACCAGAAAACATCATAAAAGAGAGAAAAAAAAAAAAAAGTTTCCTTCCATTGCCTTTAAGAATAAACTTTCCCCCAAAAATGTACTGATCCAAAAACGTGTCATAAATTAAACATCATACAAAGGGGATTTAGTGCGTTTTAGGAATACCTTTAGTTAATGTAGATCAGTAATTTACAATTTGATTTAAGCACAAAAATGATGTAAAACAGCTAAGAAATAGGAAGAGCCAGGTCCATTTACTTCCAGTTCAAAAGCAGCAGATTTGAAATTTATATTGTTGATGCTGTAAAGTGTCTCTGTGACTCTTTTGAACCACTCATGCTTTACTGTGAAGCAGAATATTTGGAGCATCATGCTGGCTGTACAGATTCCAAATGTAGCTTACCAAAGCATAAAAGCATGTGTTTTAGAGTTACAAACTTGTCTATAACTGTTCAGTTACAACAATTCAAAAACTAAGGATGCACCGATCCAGCTTTTTCAGTTCAGACACCGATTCTGAGACTTTGTCTTTAAGTATCTGCCGATATCCGATACCAACCAATACCAGTGAAAGAACTGAAAATGCTTTTCTTTCTTATTGAAACTTAAAACATTTTGTCATATAGTGTCATATAACTGTTATTTATAGTGCAAGCTACAGCTTCAAAACTTAATTTAAATAAAATGTCAATAATATGGCCCGTTATGGATAGAGCTGTGCATAATATCGAATTTTAGATAATATCGTGAATGTTGTTTTGAGGATATCTAAAAATTGAATATCGAGTTTATCGTGCAGTAAAAATTTGCTAAAAAGAGCTTATTATTCACATTTAAAAAAGTATAATAATGCTGACCTTTCTTAAAGACAAGGCAAGTGTAAAGTTAAAATGTTCAATATTACTACAGTCCAATGGTACAAAATAGAGACCTGCATCAGGCGGGAATTCCCGCGGGACCCACGAGACCCGTGAGCAAACCCTCGGGATCGGGCGGTTTAACGTTGCCTCGGGCGGGAGCGGGCGGTCAGGCCAAACACCTCGGGTCCCGAACGGACCCGCGCTCTCTCTGCTGTCTTGAAAATATTACGTAGCAAGAAAGAAATACGGCTTTGTGCGTGCTGCTGGTCAACAGAGAGACACAACACGGACACCTGCGAGGTGCAGACACGTAAACTCACTGCTGTACTTCCTAGTCTAGCGTGCGTATCGGAGCATCATCTGTGCGTCCTCGCGCCAGCAGCAGCCGCAGCACAGGCATAAGCTTTCCCAGAGGAATGAATGAATGACTGGCTTTTACGCACGGGGAGATGGAGATAATACACACGGAGTTTGGGCAAATAAAGTGTTTGTTTAGCTGAAACTGGAGGTGCGAGGAGCTTTGTATTTCAGGTAAGAAATACACAGACATCATGGCTTTATGATTGAATGTGTCAAACGAACATAATTGCCTTGTTGCAGATTATTTAGGCTGATGCCTATCATTTTTAAACTAGATGTAGAGAGTTATGCAGAGTTTAGTCATTTGTGTCCGTGTTGTGATGCCCTGGGGCCGCCACGCAACCTCCGTGTTACAAAAAAAAAAAAAAAAGTCGGGATCCAACGGGACCCGCGGGAGCTTCTCGGGCGGGCAGGCACACGGGGGCGTCGGGATCGGGCGGGAGCGGTCATGAAAATCTAGTCCCGTGCAGGTCCCTAGTACAAAACGCCAAAGATGGCGCCCTTGTTCAAAACCTTTGCCACTTTTGCAGTGCACCTTTAAATATATACTGTATCATAATTGTAACATTAATTAATTCAAAGAGCGCTATAAAGTATAAAAATGTGTTTATAATGGAAGATTGCTGCACTTTTGTGATTACTTTGACTTTAATAATTAAACACACTAGAAAAAATGACCATTTAAATCGAGAAAGATTTTGGTTGGTTTGAACCTATTGTTCAAACACACTCATTTAAAATTATGAAAAAATATATATATTATTATTTAAGACAGTCAAACATGCTCGAATCACGATAAACAAACGGATTAGCATATTTAAGTTTGCCGTTTTTTCCAGTGTAACTAATTTGAAGACAGATTTTAACACTTTTATGTTGAACTGACAGAATATCGTCCAAATATCATTCTCGAGATTTACCAAAAAATGATCGAGATATTCATTTTTGTCAGTATCGCCCAGCCCTAGTTATGGATCAACACCAACCAATAAATAAGTCTTTTTTATGCCCAATTATAGGCCCAACTAGGATATCGGCTGAACCAATATCATGGAGACGATCCTCAATCCAGCAAAATTTCCGGGATTGCCACAGATATCCGATCCCAGTATCGGATCGGTGCATCCCTATCAAAAACCTTGATCATAGAAATTTAGTTTGACGGGCAAAACATTTTTTTTTTCTACTTAAATGCCCTTATGTTTTATGCAATGAGGCTCCCTTCTTTGCATGAGATGAGTGAAATGGTTAAAGTCTTCGTCTCATACCTTGTCTCCTTTGTATCCGGGTAAACCCTGAAACAGAAACATGAATCAGCTTAATACACACGTCCACAACTGTGTTCACCATTCTGGATCCAGACTAACCTTATTCCCAGGAGGTCCTCGCAGTCCAGGCAGTCCCATTAGTCCTGGATCACCCTTCTCCCCCTGTAAACGAAGAAAGAGTAATTAAAAAAAAAGGGGTCAGCAGCGGTCAGTAACACCTGAGTAGTTCTATATCTTCCAAAAATGTCAGTTAAATTACTATCAACAGCAGTTTAATTGTAGCAAAACATATATACATTACCAACATTTTCAAAAAAGGAAAAATTGCAATATTAAAAGACAAAAAAGCTCGGTCTGGTTGAGAACAAATCAAGTGTTTTGTGTTAGTGGTTATTTCTGTGTATTTGTACATGTTTTATACATTTATATCAGACCTGGGCAAAGTACAGCAGCCCAGGGGACAGATGCAGTCCTTTGCTTTAACCATGAACACCCAGCTATTTCAATAAATGCTAACTCACTCTTTTATTTTATTGACTTAGCTATGAAGCATGTGTCTGCAGAACTTGTCTTTTATCAAATATGCAAAGATATATTGGAAATAATAAAATAAACAACCTATGTGACCACAGTCCGGTCCTCCACCACTTGAATGCCTGAATACAAATACAAATATAAATAATGGTCTCATCCCTGGTTTATTTGTTTGTTTGATGCACTTAAAGGTCCAGTGCCTTAGTAACCTTTTTGTTATACATGAGTCAATTACAGTTTTGCCACTAAAAAGCATTACAGGTATTCTTATTATGGTTCTTTCAGATTGTATTTTATGATTTTCCAAAACAATTGTCAACATTTCTATGATAATAAGTTTAAGTCATGAACTCATGAAGACTTACATTTAGATTTCTGAACGTACATAACAAATGCAAATATTTGAAATTTGATTCAGTTACAGGAACTTTTGAAACTTGTGCTTTTCTAAATAAGAATGAGGCTGTGTCAAAGCAAATTATCCCAAATTTTTGGTTTTCCATATCCCCCGACCCAGAGTATTGTTCAGGGCTCTAGACTAACTTGACTGGGAACCATCCTTAACGATATTTCTTCTGTTCTCAGCTAGATTATTAAAACTGATGATTAAAAATATAGCCTAAAGAATATGGAAGCATGTAATGTGTGACATACTTTCAGTGCTTTACTTTTAATATAGCTCCAGATTACAGGACCCTTCTAAATTAGGCTACTAACAGCTAATTCTTTTCTTTTCCATTTACATTTGACATTTCTGTGACAATGTTGTACCTAATTCTACAGTATTTGAATACAATGTGTAGCTATTTACTGAAGTGAGTGCTGAATTTAGCACATTTAGCTACAAAGCTGCTTCTCAAATGAGTCGCATGAAGCCGTTCGAAAACTGCGTGTGTGATGTCTTTTCTTTAAAAACACAAATGTGAACAAAATGAGATGAATCCTGGATAATTATTCTCATGAGTCACAGGTGTAGAGCACTTTGGACCAAAGAACAGACAGGAGTGGACAGAACCCGCACAGCCAGTCCTCCTGATTCAATTTATTTAACAATTATTACTGGTAAGTTCTTACCTTTGGCCCTACTGGACCAGGCAGGCCCTGCAGACCTTGTTTTCCTGGAAGTCCTGGAGCTCCGGTCCTGCCCTGATAAAACAGAGGAAAATATCAAACAAAAGCGAGAGATTGAAAGGAATACTGATGAGAATGGATGTGCCGGTAACTTAGGCTCTGGTGGAGAAGAGGCTGAGGAGGCTGATGTTTCTGCTGCTGCGGTGGAGATGAGACAGAGAAGAGTTGGAGCTGATGGTTGGAGCGAATAGATGCTGGAAGAAAGAGAATGACAAGAGCGCATGGCTTTAAAGGGGACCTATTATGTCAAATTCACTTTTCTAAGTTTTTAACCTTGTTATAATGGCCTTTCTTCATCAAAGTTATATTTGAATTGATTCATGTATGTTGGAGTAATCTTATTTTGTTCTTTAGCTGGAGCCCAAGTGTTCTCACCTACCACCTATCCCCTCCCATTTGTCTGTATTTACTTGTTCTAATTCAAAAGATTAATACTCAAAGTGACATTTATATGGTTCAAAACTGTCCCATAGTCACTTTCCAACAATAAAAAATAGTTTTTAAAAATCTTTTTACAGTTACATTTTAAAGTGAAGAGGCGGGGCTTATCAGTTCTGCAGTTTTGAACAGGAAGTCAATAGAGCTGTTTATATTATTAAGTCGTTTTAGATCAACTTTGTGTTTTACAATGAACAAAAGGTAAATTACTGATCTGCATATGTTCTAGTTTCTTACTAAATATTAAAAAATCACAATAGGTCCCCTTTAAGCAGCATGAGGTTTTTGTGGTAAAATGAAGCTTTACTCAGCAAAGCTTCATTTTACATCTAAAACAGACTTTACTACGATGAAACATCACTGTTGCCTTCTGCTTTTCTGTCCTTTCCATGTGCAGGGCGCAAGTCCTGTGAATGCACACTCAGAAAACAACAGAACGTCTCAACGCGCAATGGTTTTAATGTTACAAAAATATTGCTTTTATAATCACTCTGTTCACTCTCTTAAAGAACAAATATGCACCATTTAAAATGCATTTATTCTGGCAACAGAAGTAATGATGCTTTGCTCTTTATCGCGTGCCTGCGCAATAGAGTTCAAAATCCATCAGCTGATTTTGGACAAGTGTACAGTATATTTAAAATAACCACCACTGAGGGCCTAGGCGTGAAATGCCTGGCCCACCACTGATATAACATAGTCAGAGCTGCATTTTAAAATGTGGCCCTTGACCAGCTCTGACTTTGATCATTTTGACCTTTCTCCATTTGAATTTGAGACTCCTGATCTAGTCAGTGGCTTGTTATTTTGTTGATTACATTTTACTCATTTTATCTTTTTTTATTATTTGCAGGACGGCTGGCATCCCTTCTTGGGACTTAACTTGGACTCGTGCTGAAAGACTTGAGGCTTGGCTTGCACTTGCAGCTAAAGACATCTCTGCTCTACGCTAACGTTGGCTCTTAGTTAGCTCCGATGGTCATTTATCACCGCGAGCCAAAGCACTTAGCGAGATTAAAACGCAGACAGACGAGGAGAGGAGAAGAGCGAGTATTCCTGGATCAGCAGCACGCGGAGGGAATCAAGCAAATGATACACACACACCAAGCTACGCCGCTGGGTTAACTGCGTCGCTACGTGTCTCCTGTCAGCCTCACCAAATAACCACACCGAGCTAGCCGCGAAAGCTAATGTAGCGCGACCTACTTGTGCGCACAAATCACATCAGCGTCGAGAGAGACACGCCGGACGCCATTACTCCAAGGACATCCCGGATAGAAACGAGATGGAGCGGCTCACCTTTGACCCCGGGCGTCCAATTTCCCCCTGCCAGAGAACAAATGAGGCAGCGTTAGCGTGCTAGCAAGGACACGGCTAGATATATCTCTGTAGAAATAAGTCACAATTGAGTTTAAGTTACAAATAAGGCGTACCTTTTCGCCTTTGGGTCCGCGGAGTCCTGGTAACCCCATGTCACCCTGGAAAATAAGGTTATGCATTTGTCATTAAAAGGTTCATAAAGATTCAAAGCTAAATGCTTCTTGTTTCAAAGATGTGATATTCAAAGTAAATATGACACGTGCACCAAATTCTGTCTTAAATGTAAGAAGGAAGTGGGAACCTATATACACCTAATATGGTCATTGTTACATTCTGGTCTTCAGAACTACAGGAAATATTTAAAATACACTGGGAACAAGCTGTCACTGGATCCTAAAATGTGTGTTTTAGATAAAAAAATAATCACAATCGAGAAACAAAAATACTCCAATTTATGAGTAGACTTTGAACCCAAGAACAACCACTTTCCCTCAACTGTTGGATTCAATTTTGCCTTAAGAAAGACTGTATTGTGTACCAGAGGGACAAAATTCTTTAGTTAAAGGTGCACTGCGTAAGTTAAAATGTTCATAGTTGCGATATATCAAATGCCTGGATGAGTGCCATGATGTTTTGTAAACTCTCTGAGGTTGTCTCTTGTAGAGGCTCATGAGTTCCCACATTACTGTCCTGGAAAACTTATCGTGTTACATTACTGCGCTACTTTCATGGAAACTAACTCGTTAGAGTAACTAGACAGTTGTACAGTTACCAGCAATACTGAACGCTCATTTTAACAAGCCCACCACAAGTGTGGTAAAAAGGCATCGAAGGCGCTGTGCTGCACCAGAGGAAAACACTGCCTATGTAAGGCTTTGGGAGCGCCCAGAAACAACTGCACAAATGATTAAAGTTTGCCAAAACTTCTGTCGCCATCAACCAAACTGTGGCTTGCTTGCCAAACTGTGTGGATGCAAGGTAATTTTCTCCAACTGAATCCAGAGAAGACTGAAATTATTGTTTTTGGTCCACAGAAACAAAGAGACAGTGTCAGTCGTTACCTCTGATCTCTATTTCAAAAACCCTCTAACCAGGTCAGAAATCTAGGAGTTGTTATTGACTCAGACTTAAATTTTAACAGCCACATCAGATCAGTAACATCTGCAGCTTTTTACCATCTGAAAAACATTGCTAAAATTAAGAACATATTGTCTGGACTTGGAGAAACTTATCCATGCATTTGTCTCGAGTAGATTGAACTATTGTAACGGCCTGTTCACTGGCCTGTCTAAACAAGCTGTAAAACAACTGCAGTATATACACAACACAGCTGCTCGAATCCTGACCGGAACCAGAAAGTACGAGCACATTAGTCCTGTGCTTAGGTCTTTGCACTGGCTTGTGGCTCAAAGAATTGATTTTAAAACAGCCCTTCTGGTGTTTAAGTCTCTCCATGGCCTGGCTCCCATGTACACATCTGATATGTTGGTCCCTTATGAACCATCTCGGCCTTTAAGGATCTCAGGAACTGGTCTTCTGCTGGTGCCCAGAGTCAGGACTAGACATGGTGAATCAGCATTTCAGTTTCATGGTGCAAAAGTGTGGAACAGTCTCTCTGAAGTCGTTAGACAAGCTCCTAGACTAACCATATTCAAATCCAGGCTTAAAACAGCTCGGTTTCACTGTGCATATGACTGAGGGTATTCTATGTTTCTTTATTTTATTTAAATGTTATTATATATGGTTTTATTTTTTTATGATTATTCGTATTCATTCATTTTATTAATGTTGTTTTTACTATTAATTGTTTGTCATTTTGTCACGGTATCTGCGTGAGGGTCAGTGCTGAGGAGGCACCACCAGTGTAAACCTATGATAAAAAGTCATACAGCAGCTCCGCTAAGCCAGAGAAGGAGTTTGTGTAAGGCAAGTGCGCTGTCCTGTCCACACTTTGGACTATTTGAGCAGAAAGGAGTCGAGCTGCTGGATCTGAACCTAATCTAACTGATAAGAAAAAGTAACTAGTACTGGATTACCTGAGAAAGCAAAACTAAGATGTTAAGTTACACTACAAACGAATGATACAGTACATGAAAACACCTGACACATGCTTTAGAGTTTTGTTGGTAAAACTTGCTTTTGGGGAGAATTTTTGCCTTTGTGAGCTGTTCAGAAAATGAACTTTTAGTCAAAGTCATTGAGAAACACCATAATCCCTCAGGTAGATCCTCTTGAGCCGAATCCTAGTTGTGTAATGTGCAGATGAGTTGAGTGAGTGCACTGCGGCTCCTGTCACGTCTCCACGGCAGAATTAAAGGATCGCTCTAATGCAGCTGTACACAAGCTGATTAACTTTGCTTTTAGATGAGAGCCAGCCAGCCAATCCACAGAGAAAAAAGACTGGAGTGAATAAATACGCCTTTTAGCTCAACCTCTGGGAAATCACAGTCATTTACAAACAGAGTGAACAGTATAAAACAGCAAGGGTTTGGAGCCTTATAAATAATAATAAAGTTAAAGGAGTGAGTAAAGAGAAATGTGTATCCAACATAATTAAAATGTGAGATTATTATTGAATATACAGCCAGTGTACACTTGTTTAGGTCACAGGACAAGAGCAGTGGAGACATACTGTACCTCTGGTCCTTGAACTCCCGGCGGTCCTGGAGGTCCTTGGGCACATCCCGGACTTCCAGCTTGGGATTTCTCCTCCTCTTCCTCCTCTTCAATGGGGATTATGGCAGCAGGTTCCAGCAGACTGCCTTCCTCCTGCACACAAGGCACATTCACTCACCAACTAACCATGTTTCAGCTGTTTAAAGAAATAAATTAACGAATCAAATTGGAAAAAGAAAATGAAGTAGTTTTCACTTGATGTGGCATGTGATTGGATTGTGTTTGAGCAGTGTGGGGCGCAGCAGGTGTTCTTACCGGACGTCCCCGTTTCCAGAGCTGAGGAGGGGGCGGGAACAAAGGAGGAGGGGGCGGAGCAAACAGACAGCAGGGCTCGAACCTCAGAGGACTGTTCAGCATCCTCAGAGCTGGAAGATACACCACATCAACGTTACAAGACAGACTTGCAGAGGTCAAGAGAGAGAGTCAAGGCCTGACACAAAGAGAGGCAAGTCCAAGTCAAGTCCAAAGTCAAAGAGAGAAAAGTCCAAAGACAAAAAGAGACAAGTCCAAAGTCAAAGAGAGACAAGTCCAAGTCAAGTCCCAAGTCAAAGAGAGACAAGTCCAAGTCAAAACCCAAGTCAATGAGAGACAAGTCCAAGTCAAGTCCCAAGTCAAAGAGAGACAAGTCCAAGTCAAAGAGAGACAAGTCCAAGTCAAAGAGAGACAAGTCCAAGTCAAAGAGAGACAAGTCCAAAGACAAAAAGAGACAAGTCCAAGTCAAGACCCAAGTCAAAGAGAGACAAGTTCAAGTCAAGTCTCGAGTTAAAGAGAGACAAGTCCAAAGACAAAAAGAGACAAGTCCAAGTCAAAGAGAGACAAGTCCAAGTCAAGTCTCAAGTCAAAGAGAGATAAGTCCAAGTCAAGTCCCAAGTAAAAGACAGACAAGTCTGAGTCAAGTCTCAAGTCAAAGAGAAACAAATCCGAGACAAAGACAAAGTCCGAGTCGAGTGCCAAGTAAAAGAGAGACAAGTCCAAAGACAAAAAGAGACAAGTCCAAGTCAAGTCCCAAGTCAAAGAAGAGAGACAAGTTCAAGTCTTTGCCCCACAAGTCTTTTACTTGTAGTTACAAGTCTCTATTTTTTGCATTTTCATTTCATATTTTTTTTAAATCATATTTATTTAATTCCTGGTCACAAAAAAAAACAAAACAAGAAGTAACATGTTGCAGTTTGTTGGTGTATTATGAGCCTGGTCTCACAAAAATGCACTTAATGAAATGCAATTTTAAAGTCATATGAACGCAATTCCTTGAAAAGTGTTTTCATGACCATTTTGAACCTTTCATGTTTTATACGGCTTACTAAAATAATTTCATTTCATAGGTTCATGTTAGTATTTTTGTGCTCTAACCACAATTTGATTTTTGAGCCATATCACAAATCAAATCCTAATCAATCACACTTTCTATGAGTATCCAGTCACTTGCATTGCACTGCGCTGTGTTGCTCATGTGGACAGCCTTCGTCAGACCCGGTGGAGGCTGCAGTTATGCAACCCGTCTGTGGTCCATGTGAGCAGAATTCTGATGGGATAATAAAGACGCTCTTACCGGAGTGAGTGGACATGAGGCTGTCCCAGTGCGAAGGCTTTGAGGCCCAGGCTGGAGTCAGGAGGAGCAGGGGAGCAGACAGCAGGAGCAGAGGCAGCGCGGACATCATCTGTGGAAACAACATGTACGCGTCAATATCAATAAATGTCTGTATTTATCAAAGGAGGGTGATTAAAGGCACGGTAAGATATAGTGCAAGATATAGACGAACGCATACATATTCCACACACACTGCACATCAGAATAAGTAATAAATAAACTCTGACATACAATTTACATACATTTTGTTAACTTAGAAGCGCAAAACTGACACATTCTCCTATTTTCTGCAATAGAAAACAATGGTTGCTTCTAGCGCATGTTCAGTACATTTATCTGTGGAAGTAAGACGTCTTTAGATTCACAAAGCAAGGTATTTGGAAAAGCTTATGAATGCAGCTGATCCAGACCCTCTTCCTCCTGCTGTGTTTGTGTTTTAATAAAATGTTTGCCTGACTTTACTCCTCATGATTTGTACCATTCTGTGATAAACAGGGGTTTGTCTTACACTGGAGCAGATTTAAAATCAACAAGAGGTTGGTTTTTAGTCACTTAGCTGATTTCATGTGAGGCTAGTGTTTGCCACACATAATGCAGGCTGTAATCACTGCCTTTTTTTTCATGGACTCTGGGTCCATGTTTAGTCCTGACTCTGGTCCATGTTTAGTCCTGACTCTGGTCCATGTTTAGTCCTGACTCTGGTCTACGTTTGGTCCTGACTCTGGTCCATGTTTAGTCCTGACTCTGGTCCATGTTTAGTCCTGACTCTGGTCCACGTTTAGTCCTGACTCTGGTCCACGTTTAGTCCTGACTCTGGTCCACGTTTAGTCCTGACTCTGGTCCACGTTTAGTCCTGACTCTGGTCCACGTTTAGTCCTGACTCTGGTCCACGTTTAGTCCTGACTCTGGTCCACGTTTAGTCCTGACTCTGGTCCACGTTTAGTCCTGACTCTGGTCCACGTTTAGTCCTGACTCTGGTCCACGTTTAGTCCTGACTCTGGCTCATGTTTAGTCCTGACTCTGGTCCGCGTTTAGTCCTGACTCTGGTCCGCGTTTAGTCCTGACTCTGGTCCGCGTTTAGTCCTGACTCTGGTCCACGTTTAGTCCTGACTCTGGTCCATGTTTAGTCCTGACTCTGGCTCATGTTTAGTCCTGACTCTGGTCCACGTTTAGTCCTGACTCTGGTCCATGTTTAGTCCTGACTCTGGCTCATGTTTAGTCCTGACTCTGGTCCACGTTTAGTCCTGACTCTGGTCCATGTTTAGTCCTGACTCTGGTCCATGTTTAGTCCTGACTCTGGTCCATGTTTAGTCCTGACTCTGGCTCATGTTTAGTCCTGACTCTGGCTCATGTTTAGTCCTGACTCTGGTCCACGTTTAGTCCTGACTCTGGCTCATGTTTAGTCATGACTCTGGTCCATGTTTAGTCCTGACTCTGGCTCATGTTTAGTCCTGACTCTGGTCCACGTTTAGTCCTGACTCTGGTTCACGTTTAGTCCTGACTCTGGTCCACGTTTAGTCCTGACTCTGGTCCACGTTTAGTCCTGACTCTGGTCCATGTTTAGTCCTGACTCTGGTCCACGTTTAGTCCTGACTCTGGGCACCAGCAGGAGGCTGGTCCCTGAGGTTCTCAGAGTCTGAGATGGTTCATGTGGCACTAACATGTCAGAGATGTACTTTGGTGCTAGTCCAGAGTAGCTTAGGGTGATCAGACACTCCTATTTACCTGGGTCAGTCCCTATATTGAACTCTGTGTCCCATGTCCCAGCAAAAGTATCCAAATCCATTGATTTGTCCCAGTTTTACACAGGACATGTCCCAGTCGTCCCAGTTTTAAACCACTTTGATACCCCATTAGTAAATTTAGAAATATATTGTTGTTTCTTCAGTCAAAGATGAGACAAACACTTGCAGAAGTCTCTCAGATTTTACAATAACTAACAAGTCAGTCATCAAAGTCATGTAAATGAGTCATGAATTGAACAAATATGCAGTCTTTTTACAGTTTTAATGTCGTTTCCAGCCCTCATCTGGGTGTGTCCCAGTTTGTAATTTTGAAATCTGGTCACCAAGTAGGCCAGCTACATTTTTGGTTGTATCTACATTTTCTTTGGAGAATGGGCTGTCGAAATAGTTTTGTAACCACCGTAGTACACTGTACAATGAAGAGGATGGGCTTATCGAGTCTGTTTTGAACAGGAAATCTTTCTAAACTGTGCGTGGATACATTTTTTACAATGAATAAAATGTGAATTATTTACCCTTTTACAAAATAAGGAACAAATTATAAGAAATAGTCAACTTAATATATCAGTATACCGATTTATACACCCACCCAAAATTATAACGTTGCTTATCATCTCTGATCACAGAACAAACTGTCCCGAAGCCCAAAAATATCAAACATGCCTCACATTTAACCATGCACATGTCCAACCGCACACCCCCAAAATATCTCACCTTCTCCCCGCTTGTCTGCTCTCTCTCCCGGTGCAAAATCTCCAAACCTGTCGGAGAGCTGGGATCGTCTCGGTGTTGAGATTTGATCAGCGGTGTCCCGAGGGAAGTTTAGCCGGAGACAGAGGCTGCAGAGGAGGCGGAAGAAGCGGTGGAGGAGGACGAGTGCGCCACTTGACCACCACAGCAGCGGACGGACGGAGCGGTGGCACTGGCGGCACTGAGCGGGAGGAGAGCACGGGACAGCGGGAAGAGTCTGGTCCTGCTGCTGCTGCTGGTGGAGGAGAGAGCGAGAGAGAGAGAGAGAGAGAGAGAGAGAGAGAGAGAGAAAGAGAGAGAGAGAAAGCGCCAAAGCACGAGGAGAAATGGCGCCGGCTGCTGGACACTATTAGCACTTTTGTAGCTGATGGAGGAGATAAAGAAGGAAAACTGGCACCACCCGCTGGACATATGAGCGCAGTGGACAGAAAAACAGATAGTATAACATTTGGAACTAATGCATCGTTAAAGGTTGTTCAGCTGAATTTCAATCTAAGTCTGTAACTAATAAATTTAATAAAAAATGTAAATTTTTACCTGAAGAATCCAAACTGTGATATCTCTCTGCAGTCTACAATTTTCTTTAAAATTTTCTTTAAAAATTAAATAAATAATAATAATAACTAAATTAAACAGCATGATAATCGATTATTCTCTGTCTGTATAGAGATTATCGGTAAAAGTCTCTTTCCACTGTATTGCTCATGTCACCTGCAGAAAGAGCCGCTGTCCATCAGGTTGGCTGGGCAAACTTCTTTGATTAAAATAACAAAACAGGACGAGAGCAGCTGTTTGGATCAGGTCTGAACCGGTCTGAGGGACGTCTAGTTCCAGAAGCTTGAGGCTGTTTTTCTCGGCGTATTTTCACCTGATTGTAATATGTGTGAGCCTTATGATCGAATTTCATTCACAAATGTTGAATTAGCAGCATAACTTTTGTTTTCACACAGTGATAAACTCTTGTAATCAGCTGAACAACAGCAGTTGTTACAGCTTGTGTCAATGAGCAACTGCTCTTTTTGCATTCTCTCTACTGGTATGATTCTCTCTGACATTATTGATAGGATACTGATGCTAAACTTTATTGTGTCTTACAGAGGACCGTTGACAACCACAACATCAATGTGGATTGTGGTCCTTTGAGAAAATGAGTTAGACACCAGTGGTTAAGCTGTATAGAGGGATTATCGGTGGATGTCACTTTCCTGCAGAGTCTTCTTTGACAAAAACAACGAAACCTAGATCCTGAAGCTTTAGACAGTGTTTTTTTTCTGCGTTTTTTGTTCATCTGAATGTAACATGTGTGAGTTGACTTGTAAAGACCAATTTCATTCACAAATGTTGATTTAACAGCAGAACTTTTGTTTTCGCACAGTGATAAACTCTTGTAGTTAGCTGACAACAAATAATCCCTCTATCCAAACACATTCCAGCAGTAAGCTATGAATGGATCTTTATTAAAAATGTGACTATATAAATGTAATATTAATATTTGTCTATCAGACTGTTGCACTGAGAAACAAACTTTCTGCAAAGGCTGAGCAAAACAGTTTTGGTAATAATAATTGTCGCTTATCAACTAAAGAGTCTTAAGCTTATTTCAAAACTCTACATCAGTTCGACATCTTGTCAAAACACTACAACCTTGTATGTAAATGCAATGCATGTAAAAATGAGAAAGGGAAATGTCCATCACCATATCAGAACAGGATTGGTACAGAGTGTAAACTGTCGCAGTCCTGCGTCTTTCAAATGGAGAGAATTTAATTAGGAAAAAAAAAATTATTTATTACCCCATCTATAAAAAGTTAAAAAAAAATGGCAACTCAACAGCTGTGTGGAAAAATTGTGGCACAGTTAATGTAGTCCAGACCCTTTTTGGAACACCATTCATTTATATTTAACATATTCTGTTCCTTTCACACCCATAGTTCTGTGTTTGGGCGATATTTCTCAAAAGGTTGGCACAAAAAATAATACTTGGTCAAAATATTCAGAATGGACAGACATTGTACAGGACGTAGTAGAGAAGATGACCTTTGCTCTTCGACTCAAGCAACACAAATTCAAAGAGAAATGGAACAAATGGCGTCCACACAAATATACAACTCTACAAACACCAGCTAGTTAAACATTAGGATACAACATTTGAAGGTTGCTGTCTGTTTTTGTTTTCTTTATACTAAATGTCATATAAAATAACCTTATTGACATTGGAAACCGTTTTGGAAACAAAGAGTCCTTAGAAAGCTTCCAGATCCGTCTCCAAATTTCCATTACAATATAAAAAAAATGCTTGTTTTGTGCGGTCAGGAGGTGGAGTCTTTGAGGTAGGCGATCAGGTTCTCTCTCTCTTTCTTCTTCTTGATTCCGCTGAAGATCATCTTGGTTCCAGGGATGTACTTTTTGGGATTCGCCAGATAAATGCTAAGGGTCTCCTCATTCCACGTGATTCCTACAGACACACAAATAGTCAAGTTAATGGTTAAAGAAAGGAGAATCATTCAGGACACACTTGGTTCCGCTCTGACCTTTGTCGATGTTGGCCTGGGTGTAGTTGTAGCCAGGTGCCTGTCCCGTCTTCCTCCCGAACAGGCCCCACAGGTTGGGTCCCACCTTGTGCCGGCCCCCCTCCTCCACCGAGTGACACGCGCCGCACTTTTTGACGAACACCGACTTTCCTTTCTTTATGTCTCCCATCGTCACTCTGAGAACAGAAATGTCTGCTTAAAATGGAACTAAACACTAATTCAATTGCTACTGAACTTATTATCTGGTCTTGTTCCCAATCATTTTACATTTTTTGCAATTTTATGGCAAACTGTAGATTAAAATTAGATATAGTAATCAAAGTGTGTGGCACTGTTCACAACTGTATACAATTAATTCTATTAGCATGCTGTTTCCACTATTCCACTGAGCACTACTGGCACAAACATCTTTTCTGTTTAAATCTAGAATATGTCAGACTGGACACCGTTACACTGTCTACAGATCATACGATGCCCACATCACTGCAGCTCAGTCTGGCACTGGGACTTCATGGTTCACCGCCATGAACAGGTCCCGAGGTCTAGGTAGTGTGTGCGTCGCATACTTGGGAGGAAAGTCAAATGTGCGCTCTTAGGGTGCAGCTACACACGTCTCTTTTTTTGCCGGACACCTCCAGAGTGACTTGACTAAAAGCAGACTTTTGCTGGACATTTCACCTCCAGACCAGTACCACATCTCCACCAAATGTCCTGGACCTGCTGCGTGGTCTGGATCAGCCGGACTGACCGTAGTAGGCTGCAGTGTAATAAAAGAGGACACTTTCACCACACAGTTGGGGAATGTCCAGACTAAGCAGGGTCCACCACCAGGAAGATTGAGCACAGCGTCTGTTTGTATTTGTCTTTGAAGTTCATATACAGAGATGACAGTGTCTATTGGTCTCAGGCAGCATCAGAAACACGGGAGCAGAGTGTATGCAGAGTGCACACTACCCAGACCTCCGGATCAGTCTGTGGTGGTGAGCCATGAAGTCCCAGTGCCAGACTGAGCCGGTGTAATGACGTAGAACTGCTAACCCGGAGACTACACAGTTACAGCTTTACTATTGGTACCAGACATTAATTTACACAATGAAAAAAGTGAAGTGAATAAAAAAGAACTAGTTCCGAGGCTGTATTTAGGCCTATTGATTATGTTTAAAGAGGCACTGTGTAAGATTGAGACTTTACTTAAGTAATTATGATATATTTTATAACTAGGAAATAAGACATTTAGTAATGCTTCTGTTTGGCGCAAGCACAGCACAGATCCTGTTTCCTGATACGGAATGCGTTGCTACAAGTACCATCACTTTGGTCCTGTCTAGAACCAAGAAGTACCATCACATTACTCTCCCTGCACTGGCTTCAGGATCAGAGGATAGACTTTAAAACAGCTCTGCTTGTGTTTAAGTCTCTCTATGGTCTAGTACTAAAATAGGCCTACATCTCTGACATGTTAGTGCTGCATGAACCATCTTGGACTCTGAGAACCTCATGGACCGGCCTCCTGCTGGTGCCCAGAGTCAGGACTAAACATGGACCAGAGTCAGGACTAAACATGGACCAGAGTCAGGACTAAACGTGGACCAGAGTCTGGACTAAACATGGACCAGAGTCAGGACTAAACGTGGACCAGAGTCAGGACTAAACGTGGACCAGAGTCTGGACTAAACGTGGACCAGAGTCAGGACTAAACGTGGACCAGAGTCAGGACTAAACGTGGACCAGAGTCAGGACTAAACGTGGACCAGAGTCAGGACTAAACGTGGACCAGAGTCAGGACTAAACGTGGACCAGAGTCAGGACTAAACACGGATTTTTTCATAAATCAATTCAAATACCAATAACGTTGCAAGAACACTTTTAAAACATTAAAACTTTTTTTTTAAAAGTTCCTTTAACTTGATCTAGTAGTGCTATATGCTAATCTCTATGGTGATATCCAAGCTTAAAGCAAACCAAAACTAACTAACAGCAAAAACAAAGAAACTATGACAACCTTTCCCACTGCTATATACATTTTATTATCTTGCAGCTCTGAAAACTACAGCCATGTCTGCTCAGGCTTGTTTTGACTCATCCCCACAGGCGGCAGCAGCACACACATATTTCTCACCCGAACACAGCCCCAGCAGGTACACACTTCTGCACTCACCAAAACCTGCTTCAAACGCTCCAATCTTCCCATGCAGTTCAGAATCCTTGTTTGTAGTTGCGGTTGTAAATGATCCTGGAAAAGTTAAAGCAGAGCGGCGTGGAGTGTCAGGTGTTTGTGTGTGATAGTAAAGCTCCACGCCTGCTTCAGGATTGTTCGACACATGACAGGTATGTCAGCTGGAGCACACGAGGAGGAGTCAGTCACATACATGTACCTTTACTCACTGTGGGTGGGGCTCACAAAGGTAAAGCACTGCTGGTTTATATGGGTGCTTAAAGTGTATGTGACAAGCTAGACTGCATTTTTGTTGGACATGATTTTGCTTGTTTTCACCAAATTTGGCTTTTTCTGAGATATTTGTAATGGTCTTTTTGACAACAAAGATGACATATACAGAGGCAGGGGTGTAGCACTAAGGTCTAGGCCCCGGGTCCTAATTTTGTTGATGGGCCCCTAATAGATAATCTTGTGTTTTAATCATTTAGTCTGCTTTCGTTAGTGTTTTATTTCTTTCAAGAATATTCATTTATGGCCTATTGATTTAATTTCTGCATTTCACACATAATTAGTGTCTATTCTGTATTTTTGCAGGTTTGAATGAATGTTTTGTAAAGCTAACTTTGTGCTAACTACAGAACAAGACATTTATGTGTGTTTTTGTGCCAACGCTATACGTCAGTCGCAAAGAAGAGAATAAAATGGCTACTTAGCTACCTTGTTTTAAGCTAACTTGTCTAAATGATCTATAAAATATCCAAAGAAAATTCTTGTGACATTTTGACACATTATACTGTTGCTATTTTTTTTATTTATTTTTTTATTGATCTTTATTTAACCAGGGAAGTCCCACTGAGATTCAGAATCTCTTTTGCAGGGGAGTCCTGGGGGAAGGGTCAGGGAGGCATTAATGGACATGTTTTTAGTTGTAGGAGGAAACCGGAGTACCCGGAAGAAACCTACGCAGACACGGGGAGAACATGCAAACTCCACATAGAAAGGCCCCGGGCGGCCCGGGAGTCGAACCCAGGACCTTCTTGCTATGAGGCCAGAGTCCTCACCACTGCGCCACCGTGTCGCTAGATTGAGAAGTTGGGATATATATTGACAATATTCCACACAAAATCTTGAGATTTTATTGAACTGATCATATTGTGTCAAACCTGACTTTGTTCATTGAAATATGCAAACTCTTTAGCTATTGTTGTTAATAAACTGGCCAGTTAATGTTCATCTTTATGTAGCGATGTAGCAATGCTTTTTCTTGAAACAACCCACCAAAAAACAAAACAAAACATGTTTAACGTGCTTCTAAAACTAAAAGCAATGTGTTTATTTCTGTTGTTAACCGTAACCCAATTCTCAATCCAAAGTTTTGCTAAATTAACTTATACATCCAACACAACACAGCTAAAACGTAAACAGGTAAGCTTACGCTCGCAGTTACTAATATGGGTAAGTTTAGGACTGGGGCTTGGGTTAGGTTAAGATTTACCCATTAAACCCAAAGAAAATTTCGCCACGTGGCTTCATCCAAGATTTGTGGTTATTTGTGGTTTTTCCTAACATACAGTATTGACGTAAAAAGAGGTGAAAACGTGCTTATTGTACGTTTTTGATATTTTGTTGTATATCTACATTGTCTCCAGAGACTGGGCTGGATACATCACAAAAGCCAGGGTAAGACTGGACATCTTGATACCACATTGTCTTCAGCCTTATTTGCAATGAAAGTTTGTTCGGAAATAAGTTAGCTAGTGCGCACTTGTGCTTCAAGTTAATCAATACAAACATTGCTCTAACAATTAAAAAGTGAATTAGCCTCAGTATTTGCATATATTTCAGCATTAATACCCTATAATAAATAATACATTTCTCCAAAGAACTAAGGTTAAATCATTCGTTTTAGCAATAGCATGTTCCTGTTACTGGTGAAGCAAAAATGACACACAAATGTGAATTTGTGGACAGTTCGATTTAATGCAAAAATGTGGAGCAAAAAATATTCAAGTGCAAGAATAATTTACAACACATTACACAATTTATTTCATATTTTCAGAACTAGCTGTAGACTAATTCTTTGCCTTGACTTCTTGGCATTAGCGACAGTTAGCTAGCTAGTTCAACATATTGTACTGTACTGTCCTTCCGGTGCGATCAATAATTGTGAATTGTCCTTAGCAGGCTCCAGTAGAGGCCGTCCTTTTGCATTTCCCGTATCCGCTCTCCGTCCGAACACTGCGAACACAGCCGGAACGTTCTCCCGGCGCGTCCGAACCTTTGAGGCAAGGTGGGGTTGTTCCCGGACTCGCTTTCCCGCTCGAAACGCAGACCGCCGGGTTCGGAGTCGCTGTACCGGCCGAAGCGTAAAGGCATGTTGGGGTTAGACGGCTGGTTGTGGGCGGAGTCACTGTCCCGGCCGAAGCGTAGCGGCATGTTGGGATTGTTGGGGTTGTCGTGGCTGTTAGCGCGGCGGCCGAAGCGTAGCGGCATGTTAGCGTGCAGGTGCAGGGGTTTAGCGGTGGGCGGGTACAGGCGGATGATGGTGGTAGGCTGATTCGGCTGGTTGTGGGGGTCACGTGGAGGTTAAAGGCTTCTAGATCCAAACTTCTGTGGATGGTGTTTTTGCTCTGGGAAGGAAAGAAATAAAATGGTTAAAATGCAGTACAGAGGTTGAGCTACGCTAGTACCGGTTTGCCTAGTTCCATCATTTTTTCCATTGGGGAAATTTGCTGTGATGCGCTAAAATTAATCATATTTAAAATTCACAAAGCAGAGAACGGATTTCAACTAGGTCATTGGCAGCAAGTTCAGAGCTTCACATACAAGGTAAATACTTCATCAGGGAAAGTCTATGTCCTATGGGTTTAAACAATAGCGCATTTTTAGCGCACTGCAAAATGCTAACAAATAAATTATCCTAAATATAAGGTAAACAACTAGATAAAAAATACATTAAATGCCAGGCTGATTGTTTTTTGTGAAAAGCTAGTTCAGTTTGTTGAGTTATTTTTACAATAAATATAGGTTAGCATTAACTTTAAATCACAAACAGAGGAAACAGCACATCTAACACATGTTTTCCCTGGTGAAATATTTACCTCAAATGTGAAGCTCTGAACGTCATGATTATCTGGCTGTAACTTCTTGTCTGCGTTACATATACGGTTTCAGCTAATTTTCTATTGACCCTATTTTGTCCCGCCTACTTTTCTAGGACGTGCACTTCCTGTTTAGCTGCATTTAGCCTGTAGATTTCAGTCGATGGGTTTATTTTAACTGTCATTATATTTAATTAAAATTGCCCCACAAGACAGACAAACAAACACGTTAGCCACCTTCACAGAGCTAAACAGGAAGTGCATTTCCAAGCCAAGTGGGCGGGACAAAATAGGGTCAATAGAAAATGGATGGAACTTGAACACACTATCTACAGGTATTTTCAAGCCAGAAATAGCCAAGTTGCAGCGTGAAAAGAACCTATTCTAATGACTAGAGAGCGGCAGCCATCTTGTGAGTGGCAATTGAAAGTAATGTAAAAACAAGGCCACATAATTTTCATAGATTAAAGAGACTCTACTTGATTTTTTACAATTCAATTTCCCCCAGCTCAGATCTCTTGTTATTGTTTCTATTCAGGTGGAAATTAGTCTGTAATGTCTATAATAATGTCCTGTTTGTTCACCACACTCCACCAAGTTTGTCTGTTGTTGTTGTTGCTAGCATTGTGGCTAATAGCCGTTAGCATAGCGGCTAGTCTCACTCTAAACAGCTGTGAAAAAAGTTTAAAACACATAGTTGTGAACTATTTAGAGGCTCAGAATCATGCATTAGGTAAGTGAGCAAAACATGTAACTGATGTAGGAAGTTTAAAAGTATGTATTTCTGTTTGAGCGCCACAGATCTTCTTGCTAGGCTAGGTCAGGATTTGGATTTTTCCTAAAGCTAACTCACAATCTAAACTCAAGCTAAACTCACAATCTGCGCTTTAATTGCATGTGAGGAAGAAGTCACCACAAATGTCTACGTCTGAAATTCAAACTGACATCCACACGCGGCACAATGTTTGTGGCAGCTCCTTGTGCAATCATGTGCATAGAAGAATCATTTTGTCTGAGCTTGTGTGGTTCGTCTTGGATCAGGATCTGCTTTTTCACGAGGCTGAAGAGGTGATTTTTACATTTGTTTGAGGTTCGGTTTACTTCGCTAGATCCAGTAGTGACTAAAATTCTGTCTTTTAACAGTTTATTCGTGTCTTGAAGCTAATGCTAAATATGCTAATGTGTGCACCTCCCATTAGAGCTTCAGAGGCACAACATTTACTTGTAGTTATTTTTTTTTATTACTTAGCTAGTCCGACAAAATTGGTTGTTTGTAGCTCTGAAAATCTTTTGGCTCTTGTCAAAGGCTTTGCTAAAGCAATAAATGAGGGTCTTGTGTATAAAAATGTAATAATTAACAACAGTACAGTATCGTAAGCTTTTTTTCCTTTTTCATTTGTTTATAGATGAAAGATACAGTATTTCGGGGGATCAGATATCGAGCGTTCATCATAAGCAGGTTATCGCAGCTCTCAGTCCCACAGACACTGCACGAATGAGTCGTACAAGGAAGCTGAAATTTGGCACAATCGTGAAATTGTCGTGTGACAAAAATTTGTGACAAAATTGGCTCATAATTCGCACAGTGTACATCCAGCTTATGTTTTGGTTGATGGGGAAACCGGAGTGGCGGAAGAAACCCACCCAAACACAGGAAGAAACATGTAAACACCACACAGAAAGGCCTGGGTCGTGCGAGAGATGTAACCGGCTACAACCTACAAGTGCTTCCCACTCTGCCACTGGAGGGGCACTAGATGGAGTTAAGAGAAAGGCTGCATGAAAGTGTAGGACTAATGTGTTTGAGAATCAATCAGTAAAATCAATTTCAAATCACATTCTTACATTTCTTTCTCTTGTACTGTCTTGTGCTTTTACCCAGACACACACACTTTTCCACCTTTTTCTCTTCAAATAGAGTCATGATGAAAATAACCATCATGATAGTGGAAGCACTGACTCATATTCAGGAAATCTCGATAAGACAGACCACTGAAAACAACTGGCCGCCATTTTTCAGTTCTAATTATACAATCATGTTGTATCATCTCAGAGGTTTAAACTTAGCAAAGCTAGCATCATTTTTAGCACTTAGCTCTGTCTCCATGATTACAAGAATAGCAAACAGTTAATTTCACACTACTGTATTTAACAACTTCACCAACTTACATTTGTTGAACAAGACAAGTCACACTTCTTAGTTGAAATTCCAAGATGTCAGTAATTGAGCTCAACCAATGACTTTCATTGTTACAAACATTGTAAAGGTTAAAATGTCAAAATGCAAAACAAAATGGAACATGTATGAGTAAAGCTGAAGTAAATGAAGACACTAATGTTAAATATATTGCATAAATAGTAAAAAAAAAAAGAAAAAAAAAATGTCTTTCTAAAAACAACGTATGACAATTTATGTTCAGACCTGAAAGAGAGTAGCCTTAATCCTGGGCAATCATTTGTAGATCATATTGTGAATATTTCTTTTTAAGAGATCCAAAAATTGTATTTCAAGTATATTTTTGTAGTTCAAGAAATATACAAAGAGAGACTATTTAAATAAACTTGCAACTTAGGGCTTAAAGCGAACCTATTATGAAAGATCTACTTTTTTGAGTTTTTAGCCACGTTTTAGCAATGTTCTCTAGTTCAATGGTTCTCAACCTTTTATAGTGACCACCTAAATAACAACCAGAGCCATTTGCCATTTCCCCAACACAAAATGTAGCCTACATGCAAAGTAAAAAAAAAAAATCTTTTAGTCTTATGTTTGCTTTTAATTTAAAAACATAAGCCTAGATAAAGTCATCTTGTCCTCCAGTAAATAGGATTTTAGATGTCTCACTGTATTTGGAGTTGTCAAACCTTGTTTAAGGGGTCCCAACCCCCAGGTTGAGAATCAATGCTCTAGTTCAAGGGTTCCCAAACTTTTCAGCCCAGGACCCCCAAGATAACCATGCAACAAACTCTCGACTCCCACAGCAAAGAAAATATATACTTTCGCAAAGAATACGTTTAGTAATTTACAAAGTAAGTTACAAAAGTTTGTGTTTATTTTAACAGTGTATACAATTCTCCAAAGAACGAAGTAACAAATTAAATGCCAAGTTATAACTGTAAAAATACATTTTGAAAAATCTTGTATTGTTCGGCAGCTCATGTTTGAGGACTAAGAAAATTCCAGTTTTCACTTACCACTTACCTTTTTCTTGATTCTACCTACCAAGGGAAAAACACTATAGTTTCTCTTAAAAGGAGACCTTTTGTGATGTTTTGTGGCATTGTTCATCATAAAAAACAAAAATAATCTAAAAACTGTTTAGAAATAGAAACAGGTCCATTGACTTCCTGTTCACAACTGCAGAACTGATAAGCCCGATCTCTTCATTGTAAAACTTTAATTGGCCGCAGATTTTAATTTACTTTTTTGTTGTTGTGGGAAAGTGGTTACATGAGTTTTGAACTCTACATGTTTTATTTGGAATCTGAATTTTTGAGAAATTGTAAGTAAATATTGACATTTAGCTGGAGATAGGTGGTAGGTGAAGACAGGCATTTTCAAAGCACTTGAGCATCAGCTGCAGGAAAATACATACAGATTACTCAAACATGCAGGAGCCAATCCAGACACAAGTTTGGGTACACTACTGACCGTGCTGCGTGTGAGCTGCGGCTGTCTCTGCCTGCCCGCGTACCCGCTCCTCAGTCCTCCGTACACCGACTTCCCATAGATCTGCACTTGGGTCGCCGCGGTCGCTCCTCTCAGACCTTCTAACGCCAACAGAACGCACAGTCCCAGGACGGTCCACATCCTCTCAGCTCAGGTGCTCCGACTGCACTCACTCCGGTTATTAAAGCTCCAAATACCTGCGTCACACGTTCAATTGTACTGCCGGCCTCCCGCACACACTGTTCGGACTCCCTAGATTCTTTCTCTAATGACCTGCCGATTCCGTACACTTTGTTTGAGCTATATGTGGCCTAATTAAGTCGTGAATGAATCAGTTGGTGCTCTTTGTTCGGAAAAATAACAGCGGGAGGAGATTATTTTGCTAATTGAGTGAGTGCAGTGGGTCACGTATGAAAAGTGAACGGGAGAAAAGTATTGAATGGCTCCTTACAGTCCTCTTTAAAATACAGTTCTTTGACTCAATTAGGCGTGTTACATGTCAACCTTTTTCTTTCAGAGTGGATTTTTAGCATTAGAGACGGACAAATTATTTAGACTATTTGTATTTCATTTTAAAATATAGACCTCACCAGGGTTGTAAATAAAACGTTTTAAAGATCTAGAGAGCGCGTTAGCATCAGAACTAGTGCATTTTCAATGGTGCAGTTAGCGTTAGCCTCCAAATATCACAAGTTTCAGGGATACCATAGTGACTGAAAACAACTAGACACTAAGGGCTTTGTTAAAAACAATAGCCTGCCACGTGTACAGTAGTTCAGTGCTTTATGTAGGCTGGTAATTGTAGGCTGTGTAATTAGTGTCAGAAATGAGCTTAAGGCTGCATTCACATTACACTTTTGATTTGGGATCAAGATTCGTTTGCCTGGATATTCCGATTTGATTGCATAATTTTGAATGCGCAAATGAACTCTGATCTGGTTCAAAATGTCAAAATCTGGTCCGGTTGGACTCGACTCGGTTGAATTAAGCCCTGGAGCAGTTGGTTTGTTTTGTGAACGTAAACGGACCGAGAGCGAAACAAAACCAGGAAGTGAACACTGACGTGATCTGCGCTGAAGCCCAGAATCACAACAAACAACATGTGTGAGATCGATAATGAGCCCTTATGGTCATTACCAAAAGTGAAATGTGGTTTTGGTGTACATGACAAGATTAGGTCCAGACACACTCAAAACTGAGACAAGATTGAGTCCAAAGGCACTTGAGGCCAAGACCTTAAAAAAAGGTCTTGAGATCTAGACCAGTTTTCTGTTTTACTACACAAGAGCCTCGTTTATCTTACCAGGCTAGCGCCATCTAGTGCCTACCCTCAATCAGCCAACATGAGCGAAGTGATGGCCTGAAGAACCAACTCAGTTGAGGTAACATTACATGTTCAATTCCTTTGACCTTGACCTATATATACTGTATATCTATATCTATATATTTTTTATTTATATTGATATTCATATTCTGTGTGATTAAATATGTATAACATTCAAAACAGAACGATTAATACATATAAACAGACACACACATGCATATACAAGATATATATATATATATATATATATATATATATATATATATATATATACACATATAACAACATGTATTCATCTATACATACACATGTACTTGTACATGCACAAACCCAAACTTATATACATACACATAATAAAATAATACTAATAAAAAAATGCACAGGTCTACCATCTAAAAGACAGATACTTGGGCAAGGAGAAAACTGAATTTTTAACCTAGAATGCCTTTACATCTGGACATTGGAGCCAAATATTAAAGTTGGGGTAGCTAACGTTTTTAGTTGTCAATTAGTCAACTTTCCACTAAGTACTGTCTGAACTGAATAATAAAGAATTTTAGTTCTAATCAGGAGCCGAATGCAGCTCTCTGATTGGCTGAGCTTGGGTTGTCCTTTCCCGTTTCACTTTGTTGTTTGTAAAAAGAAGTTTATAAGCCATAAATGCAACCAAATCAATACATGTCGATAATAATAATGTGTCAAAAAATGTATGAGTGGAAGTTGTCAGATTTAAAACCTAAATTGTGTTTGCAGTGTAAAAATCAGCTACTCCACCTTTAACTTTAACTTAAAATATGATATTGTAGTTTTTAATTTGCAAGTTTACTGCTTAGAGATGGCAACACTACTGACACACACTTCCTGGACTATAAAATGACCAAAAAGCAGTGATTGGTTAAATCAAAATAGTCCCCTCATAGAGTGTAGGGAACGAACCCCAATGATCGATGTCAGATGGTTTACAAATGAAACCGACTGATGCATCAAGTTATCATTTGTCAAGCATTTACTCTCATGCAAAACAGGTTAGGAAAGTGTCACCTTACACAACTGACTTTTCTGTCTCACACAGACACTAAAAATGTAAATGTTGTGCATCTTCCAATAGAAAAAAGAATGCTACATCTCACAAATAGCACTCTTTGTTCAGTTTATGCCCACAGTTTAGCACCTGGATGGATAAATCAGGCTTTAAATGGGATCCTTCCTGTGTCTGAGAGTAAACAAGTGCCCTTACACCCACACTCCAATTGTAGGTACATGAAATAAATAAAAGAACGATAAAGTTTGATGGCTTAAATGGAATATGGGGATATAGGTGATCTGAACATAACCTTTTGTTCCACACACAGCTGTGCTCTGACATTGTGCTTATTGAACAAGCCGTCAGCATCAATCATCCGTCTGCGTGTTATGTGCTATAATATTAACAATAGCACATGTTTAGTCTGACTCACGGACAAGCAGCATGGAGAAGCATTTAAACACCTTTTATACAATTGTATTCTTCTGAACATCACCAGTTTGTGAGATCAAATGTTTCCTCTGACGGTTAGCAACATTAATGACATTTTTGGACAGGTATTTGAGCTGGACATTTATGAGCCGGATGCTGAATGCACAAATGAGTCAGTGAGGCAGACAGAATGTGGAGAATGTTCAGAGTCAAAAGGGACAATGTGTGTCACTGCTTGTACACACCGCTCTGTTCAGAGTCCTGTGACTGCCTCTGTCTCTGATACAACTGCTGTCTGTATTTGTTTGGGCTTTGCCATCAGGTTCTCTGTTCTATCAAGTACCAATCCGTTACACTTTCCAATTTGTGTAATGATTTAGTTCAGCAAACGCCTAATGAGACCTTTGCGTAGTGCCGTGGTGAAGCCGAAAACGTGGATTTGGCATCGTAAAATAAATGTTAATATGCTAAAAGGAACCTATTGCCTCTGCCTTTAATGTACTTACCTGTGCTCCTTAAGTTATTATTTTAATTTTCTGGACTTTATTTCATTTAATATTAATTGAACCCATTAATTTGTTACATCCCCCAACCTGCCACACTATTCTTTCCCCTCTGACCGCTGCCGTGCACTGGGTGTGAGCTTGGTGCGAGGCTGGACTTTGCACGACTCTCACAAGACTTATAAAGTCCTTAAAACCAATGTGCCCTTGTTCACAGACCTCGGTGCAGTGCGAGTGCACGTCCAAAATTTGCGTGAGTGTGCGGAAAGAATAGAGAATGTATTTTTGTTGGAGGTCAAAGCGGTCTGATGCGATTTTCAAGTCTTATTACAAGTATTCTCGCTGTAATCCACATGAATCTGTACAGCTTTGGGCAATAACGGACTGCAGTGGACTGCTGCTGGTGTACAAGAAACAAGAAACTCGGACATGTTTCGGACCAAACTCGCCTCACAGTCAGTGTATGGGAGGCGTCAGAAAACACTCACGTGAATGTCCAGTTTTGTGATGTCTAAGGTAGATCCCATTTCCTTCACAGTCCACAGATGGAGCTCTAACTCAGTTCCAGACACGGGAAACACATGACTGTCAGTTGTGCTTTGTTACACTTTGTTCAATTTAAGTATAAACTAGATCAGAGCAGTTTGATCAGAGTCTGTATCTTTGAAATGATTATGAATCTGGACAGACTGTGGCTGAAAGTCGTCAAGAAAAAATGGGAAGTGGTGGAGAGTAGATGAAGCTGACTGGTTGAAGCACTGCGACGCACATGTTGCCGGCAAGGAACATTTTTTGGTATATCTGTCTGTCCCAAACAGAAAAGAGCAAACTGAGCAAAAAGTTTGCATTAATGCTAAAAACGGTTTGCCAGCATCAACAACAATGACTCTGGCATTCATAATTCAGTATTTTCTGAGGCTCAGAGGGGAAAACCTGGCATTTCACAGACAGAACTACAGCTGTGTTTGTGACGAGGTAATGTTAGAGTAGAAGTGTGAGACCTCTGTTGCACACCCCTAAAGAAGGCTCTATTATTCCAAAGTGCTGTACAGCAACCCCGTCTTCTCCACTCTGACAGCAGCTGCCCCAGGGCAGCAGAAGGGATTCACCTAAACACCTGGCGCCTCAACCTGCATGTGATTGGTTGGTGGAGAAACCGTAGTACCCGGAAAAAAACACCCAGACACAAGGAGGGCATGCAAACTGATGCACTGTACAGGAAGGGCCAGAGCAGGCTCTACCTCCTGAGAAGACTCAGGTCTTTTGGAGTGAGGGGGCCACTCCTGAGGACCTTCTACGACTCGGTGGTGGCATCTGCCATCCTGTACGGGGTGGTCTGCTGGAGCAGCAGCATCACAGAGAGGGAGAGGAAGAAGCTGGACAAGGTCATCAAGAAGTCCAGCTCCGTCCTGGGCTGTCCTCTGGACTCAGTGCGGGAGGTGGGGGACAGGAGGGTCCTGGCTAGATTCACATCTATGCTGGACCATGAGTCTCACCCCCTGCAGGACGCCCTGTCTGCTCTGGAGAGCAGCTTCAGTGACAGACTGATTCACCCTCGCTGTGTGAAGGAACGGTTCCGCAGGTCCTTCCTTCCTGCTGCTGTCAGACTGTACAACGAACACTGTTAACTCTGGACATCATTACATTTAATCTTGTGCGATACTGTGTTACCATGGAAACATCTCTGGTACAACTCACTCATGTCACTTTATCTGCTATTATTTATTCACCTCTATTTACACTTCCTTAAATGCTGCTCTGTACATAAACATCGTCATATTTTTACCTCATATTTATTACTGGTTATTTATTCTGTTCATCTGCTGCAGTTGTACATAATCATAGTCATATATTGTACATAATACTATATACTATATACTGATGCCACTTTATCTATTTATCCTGTCATATCCTGCACTGTGCCATAGCAAACATTTATTGTAAATAATAGTCTTGTAATTATTGTATCTTTATATATATTTTAAGTCTATTTTATTTCTATTATCTTATTTGATTGCATGTTTCTATTTTCCCTGCTGTTCTTAAAATGTGCGTTGCAACACTGGAATTTCCCCATTGTGGGACAAATAAAGGATATCTTATCTTATCTTATCTTATCTAAACGTATGTGGGAGTCATCCCTCTCAAGTCAGACGCCAAAGGAGCCAGGTTATTATGGCCTCAAAGCAAAAGGATCACTACAGCTATTGTGAATGCAAATAGGTACACTGGGGTCATTCGAGGGTGTAAAATAGGGAAAAGTGTGCAGGCATCGGTGAGTAGCTAGTACCTTTCTGTAACTGTGAAAACCCAAGGTGTCAAACTACTGGGCCATTATTTTAGCTCGATATGGCCCGGCGTTGGAGCTCTCCCCTCGCTGCTGGTGGAGTATTTCAGGACAGGTCAGCGCACAAACCACTCTGTATTTTATGTGTTTATTACTGTAATGTACAATATAGAATGTTTAACTTGTTGTAGGTTTCTGCTAATTCATATCACCTGCTTGGTGTCAATGAAAGTTGGGCCCTATCAAGGCTCCTGCACCGACTGTAAGATATGGACTGGTATCGGAGCTGGTCACGGTTGTAATATGGGACTCTGATGTGCTTCTGTTAACTGAAAGTTAGCTAAAAGCCTCAACTTAACATTTTCAAGTAATAAATAGGATCCCTGATTCATGACTCATATTTGCATTGCCTACTGTAAGAAGAGCATAACAAGTATTTGTTTGCCTCTTTTATGGGGATGGCGTGACTGGTAACTGTCCAAATGAAAAACTAAGCCCAATAGTCACATTAGAACAGGATTAAATAGCCATTTTTGCATATAAACAAAAGCATGCACCAGACACCAAACAAGATGCAATTTCCCACCAAAAGTCTCCAAACAAACAGAAGCTGGAAAACCACCGGCCTCGCGTGGATTCTTTAATCGACATTAAGTGGCTTCTTTCTTCTCACAAAGACAATAGCCTGATAAACCAGACTGCGCTGATTCCATCGGGACGTGGCTGTGTTCCCAGAATTCCGTCCAGTTTTTCCGGGATGATTTGTGGGAATGCTGTTAGGCTCCGGCTCGGGCTGATTTATGGGCGCTTTTATGTCCCCCTCACTTAGACTGCACGAGGCGGGTCATCTCTGCTCGCTCGACATGCCCGAACACCAGAGAGGAGACGCATCCATCACCGCGCCAACGACAGCGCATACTTCTATCGATGATCAAATCCATTTCTGCGGCGGAGGTCTGGGAGCGGCGGAGACACGCAGGCAGACGGACAGGGGGAGGGGGCTGATGGATCCGGGTCTCGGCTACTTCCGCTCGGATGAGTTTGGAAAGCTTTGAGTAACTTTCTGGAGGTATAAAGTCAAATGTGGAATCTTGGTGGAGTAGTTTGGGGCATTCGATTTTCATCAGTTTCAAGTTGTACTGTGAAAAGGAGGTCTCTAACAATAGACAATGATCAAAGAAATGTTAATTGATTGATTGGTAAAAGATATCAGTGCCGATTCAGGATAGATTGCTGGGTCAAGTATTGGCTCCATAATATTGGTTGTGCCTTTAATTGAACATGATGAGACAAATTTACAGACTGGTGTTGATCCAGAGTGTTAATATTAATATTATTACAATATTACTGTGTATTTTATTCAGATTAAGTTGTAACTTGTACTACAAACAACAGCTACATAACACAATATGGTCAAATTTATTATGTTTTTATAAGAAAAAAAAAAAAAATCAGTCCTTACACTGGTATCGGTTGATATTAGATATCGCGAGATAGTTAGAGCCAAAGTATTGAAAGTAGGATTGGTATTGGAACTGAAAATGCTGGATCGGTGTATCCTAATGTATTGAAGTATTACTGTGCAAGAGCTTTAGAAAACCTGTTAATCAGGAAGTGCACCAGCAGCTATTGTCAAATATATGAATCTGAGAAAACATCAGTGTTTGTCTTTTTTAACCATCATGGTCAAGAGAATAATCATCATTGTTTCAGACCTTTTCTCCGTAGATATAAGGCAGATTTTCACAAATGAAGCATCAATGCGGAGCTCCAGTTTTGTGGAATATTGCTGTGTGTGGTTCTTTAAAGACACAATCTGCTGCTATAAGCTCTGATATGACACAGACACACAGCCTCTCTGAAGTGAGGATGAGAGAGGAAAAAAAGAAACGCTGTTGGAATGATTGAGGCAAAGAGCGCTCTGGGTGTTCGCAACTGCTGGTCTATTCGAAAGCCTTTATTTGAAAAAATCTATCAGACTCAACAATTTCCTGGGTGCCGTGGCACCCCATTTGAGAACCTCTGCTTTAAAGTGTATGCTTCACAGAAACGTACATCCATGGGAGCTGCCACCTTTGTTTTGTTTGATTCAGACGATACTTCCTGTCGTCTTTGCTAACAACCCTCCTCAGCCGCCCTGCTGCGATGTGATTGGGCTGCTAAACCAGATTTTCGGACTGCAAACGTACAGGGCCTCAGAAGGCTTCTCTACAGGAGGGGTTTGGTATTACAGATGTGATTGACAGCAGAGAGAGCCAGGCGTGCTCTCAGCAAAACTACAAACATGGCGACGCAGCAGAAGCAGGGAATGTAGGGGTTTGAATCCGTTTGAACAGAAATGTTGACAATTTGTTTTGTTTCTTTTAAAGAGCAATGAGAAGCTCTTTGTGCGTTTGTGACAGCCTGTTCTCATGGATAAGCGTGTCAATACCACGCTATTGTAAACAGCGTGTCATATCAACGCAACTTCTATTTTGTGCGTGTGTATTTGACGCGTTTCTGTTCTAGTTCATTTGAATGAAGCCTAAGAGCTAAACTTACCCATTTTCGTAACTTCAGACTTAAATTTACCCGTTATTCACTTGAAAAACCTTGTGTTTGTTGTCAACCAGTAGGCGTGTCCTGACCACGCCAGAAAAACTAGCGTGTAATTGCACGCCAAAACAGGCAGAGGGCGTCATCGTGACACGCAATTTGTCATGGCGTGCTATTTTACGCAATCCATGAGAACACGTTGGTTTGCGAATGGGTTCAGCCAGAGCCTTATTTATGATTCTGTACTGTGATTGGATATAACTCTGCCAAGGTGGGCTGGGAGCTTCTTCCAATCACATAAAAATATTCTACTAGAAGTTCCTCCCTTTCCCAACTGCTTTTGACGAGAGTGCATCCAGATTGAGCAGGACTCAGTTTGGAGTGATGCACAGATCCGTCTGGTGTGAGCCAGGTTAACAGACAGTAGAGCCTGAATCACACAAAACAAAGATGGCAGCTCATGTGGATGTACGAGTTTTAGCTGCATTTACAGTATTTTCTGTTGCTCTTACTCCATCAAATTCCACATGTCACATGTGTGTACAAAAAATGAAAACACCAGCATTGAATAGTATTGAGGCAATACTATTTAAAGAATTGTCTTATAGGTAACACTTCAGGATATTCATCTTCATTTTTTACTTACTGAAGTTTTGTAACATAAACATGTAATCACTCCACATCACTGCACTGTGGTTTGTTTGCTCTACACTTTGCAATTGTTGCCGTTTCTGTTCAGTAAGATTATGAACTAAGATAATACTTTACACAAGGTCCAAGGAGGAGAACAGCTATCTGAACTCTGGTTGATTCTGAAAAACACACTGCTCTGTTCACTGATTGGCTCATTGTACTTCCTGTTTGTTGGGGAATTGTCTGTAGTTCTGTGATGCCTGACCTAGAAGCTGGAGTGAAATGTAGTTGATGGAAACACTAGGTTAAAGCCCTCAAGCTGAATAAAAGCTGAATACAGGGAATAGAAAACCTTATAATGTTGCTCCACCTGAACTGCGATCAGAGCTGAAGGTTTTGTCTTGCTTTTAGAATATTTCTGTCATTTTAAACCGTGCAATACAAGTCTAAAACTTCTCTTATTCTGTCTGATCTTCTCTCGTACCAGGCGGTGTTGTTAATCAAACGAAAAGCTGACACTAAAGTCATTACCAAACATAATGAAGAGCAAACAGCAAATGTAGAGTGTCCATAAATCGCGTTGAGTTAAAATGGGGTGTATAGTGTGCTAATAGTGCGCCTCGGCCCCACGGTGAGGCCGACCCCGGACACACAGCTGGTCCCAGCGCTGAGGGCCACCGCCGTGAATCACCGCTAATGGATCCTCCTGCAAACCCTGCCTGATTTAATGTCTCTATAGCAACAGGGATATTTATGGAACGCTAACGTTTAATGAAGCATTTACTCCCGACGCTTTACCGAGATGCCACGTGTCAGATAAGTCAGATCTACGGCGCAGGGATGGGGACAAAAGATTTCGGGAGTGTTTGTGGGAAAACTGAGAGTGTACGGGAGTCAGAAGTTGAAGAACGTGAAGATTTTTTTGGAGTATTTTGTTGTGGTGTGTATTTTTATATTTGTGTATACAGTGATGATTTAAACTGGGTGCCTCAAAAGAAAACAGAAAAAACAAAAACAGCTTGTGAAAATTTAAAATTTAACAATGCACCATGTGACTTTGCTGACGGGGCTTTGATGTTGTTGGGGTTTTTCAATGAAGCGAGATAAAGCAAAAGCCTGGCTAAGGTCTTCCGGTCTCAGATAGACGTAGGTCGCCAAATTCGACAGACATCAGACGAGGGATTTTGGGCTAGTCCTGAAGCAATCCTCTTCTCTTTTGTCATCAGTTGTGGAGGTAGTGACGCCTGTAACAGCAGGAAAAGTGTAGCTTCTGTTTGCGTAGTTCGCTCACTTTTACAACTTTTCCTTATGTAAATAGAAGGTGTACTTTTCTTGCTGTTGCTATTTTTGGCATTGACATTATTTCCACCAACCAAGGGGTGTCCCATGGGTTCAGATGCCAAAATAGTACACTACTTGTGTATAATTATTAGTATGGTTATTGTAATAAGAACAATGACAATGAAAAAGTAGGACATAGATGTGTTATTACTTTGCGTATAGAATGCCTGACAACATTTAGGCAAAGTAGAGAATCTCTGACAATATAATTTCTTGGAATGCAAAAGAAAAACCCATACAATTTTACCATCTAAACTAGGGCCCAAGAGCCAAACTTGGCCCACCAGTGCGACTTATTTGACGTGCTGATATTTGAGTATTTATTTGATACATTTTACGTTCTGTTTTATTGTTTCAAATATCAAGTCCATTCCCCCATTAAAAGATGATTTCATTGTAGGTCTCAGTGCAAATAAACAACACACACATATATATATATATATATATATATATATATATATATATATATATATATATATATATATATATATATATATATATATATATATATATAATTAGCTGAAGCTGATGAAATGTTTTGGTACCTCTATAAAGTATTGCCTTGTTGTGGTTGATTTGGTTGATTATGCAAGAAAAAAATGCAACAAGATTTGGACATGTTAAAAAAAAAGAAAGTTCAGTTTCTTATACAAATATTGTTAAGACACGAATGAGTGCGGGCAAATATTAAAATGGATGAAAATGTCATGTTTCTATAGTGTATTTAGATATGTTTTTACATTTGTAATTTTAATCAAATTATTTCAATTTACTCTGATTTACTATATCCAGTTTTTGCATATCTTCAAATATCAAAACATTCACAATATTAGCTCAAATGTGATATATTGTCCAGATCTTGTCGGGTGTTTGTGATTGTGGTTGTGATTGGTTGGTTGGTTGGTTGGTTGGTTGGTTGGTTGGTTGTTAGTGCTGGTGAGGGTGGTTGTGGTAATGGTTGGTTGTATGAATGGTTGGTTGTGAGAATGCTTGTAGGGGCTGGTTGTGGTTGGTTGTTTGGTTGGTTGGTTGGTTGGTTGGTTGTATGTATGAATGGTTGGTTGTGAGAATGCTTGTAGGGGCTGGTTGTGGTTGGTGGTTGTGTTGGTTGTGGCAAATAATGTCCATAATTCACTTGTTTTCTATCAAAAATAAAAAATAAAATAAAATTTGGCTACATGTTTTAACAACTTTATAAAGGTTTGGAAATGAGTATTTTAAAGAAACTAAAAACTAAAAAACAAAAGAAAAGATGTCTACAACTGACCACAACTACAAACACAAACACAACAAACATTGCAATTGCAGCAACTAAGTAAGGCTTTGCACAAGTGCCCAAGTCTTTCCTTAGATGAACAAAATGAATATTACATAATAAGGGCAAAACCTTCCTTTTTTAGTTCTATTAAAACAAATTCAGGAAAAATTATATTTCATTAGTCTTTAGGGAAAATAGACTTGATATGGCCTTCAAAGTACAATCAAATAAATACTCAAATAAATCCCACTGTAGGGCCATAGTTTGGATGGTATGTCATTAAAATTGTATGTGTTGTTTTGTTTTTTGGATTCCAAGAAATGATGCTTTGTCAGAGATTCTCTACTTTGCCTTAAAGTTGTCAGGCATTCTAAACAATGCCTATAGGCAGATAATAACACAACTATTTCCTACGTTGTCTGAAAACACCAGGCACTCTATAGAATGCCTGGATTATCAACTTTACCTGTAACATTTACAATAAGAAGCCCGTAAGAACAAATTTGTTTATAAGAACACATCATGAATATTATATATACTTCAGCCTTATCTAAGTTAGTTTACTTGTATCTGAAATCAAAATGTTGTATATTGATCCATGGGAAGGTGACCAGACGAGGAAACATCTGACAGTTTCCAGCAAAGAGGCAACATTACGCTGCGTTCCAGGCAACTGGGAACTGGGACATTTCCCACTTGAAAAATACCAGTTCCCAGTTCAAAGTGTTCCAACCTAATCAACTCATACGTAAACATTATGGTTAATGCTAACCTTTAGGCTAAACAAATGTCATGGTAAGCAATGTTTATACAGTTTTTGTGTCAGTTAAACCCTCCAAATACATTTACTGTGGTAATTGTTGATTTAATTTGTGAAGTTGGACTTCCTCAACCAGGTCCCAGTTCACAAGTGGTATTTACCAGTTTGAGTGTGGTTCCAGCGCATTTGTACAAGTGCAAAGTGGGAAATATCCCAGTTGCCTGGAACGCACCATTAGCTCAGATCTAGGTGAATGTAACAGTTTAGAAATAGCTACATGAATTATAAAAAATATATACAAAAAAGATGAGCCTAACTATTGACACTATTTTGTCCCGCCTATACTTTTCTAGGACGTGCACTTCCTGTTTAGCTGCATTTAGCCTGTAGATTTCAGTTGATGGGTTTATTTTAACTGTCATTATATTTAATTAAAATTGCCCCACAAGACAGACAAACTACCTTAACAGAGCTAAACAGGAAGTGCATTTCCAAGCCAAGTGGGCGGGACAAAATAGGGTCAATACCATTTGAATGTGATGAAGTTGAGACATAATAGGTGGATAAAGCAGTCTTTTTCTATGGAATTGTGCAGGTAGTAAAAACTCATTGTAAGATCTCCATGGAAACAAGTAGACACTAGGATCATCTAAAAACTATGACGGCTTTAAACATTTCAAGTTCAGATATCTGTAAATAAAACAAATAAAGTTTTGTTGTGGAAATAATGCTTCATATTTAATAGCTAAAATATTGTAGTTTTTATAGGCCCTTGAAAATCTCTGTTTTAAGTTGAGCTGCAGTTTTGAGTTGACAACACTAGATGGAGCCCAGAATCCACTTGACACTCTTGCACCTGTGTGTGTGGAATCTTTTCATTTCAATCAGAAAGTATTTTATTTGTGAGTGTTCACTTTATTAAACTTAACAGAAACGATTACACTTCAAAATCACACATCTTACTCTGGTTCAAATCTCTTATTTCTGTTTGAATGTTTGTATTTAGACTTGTTTTCAGATCAGTTTAGCTCAGGTCAGTTCAATCAGATGAAAAAGTCTTGTTTAAGAGCAAAAAGACAAAATGAGAATCGAATTATATTTTATGAAACTTTATCACAAAACTGATATTTACTTTGAGCAATTATAGAGTTTTAATACAAGACCAGGACTAAAACAGAACTAAACAGGACTAGACCAAGACTAGACCAGCACTAAACCCACATACTTAAGATCCATAGCATCTTTTGGTATACTCAAGTCATCTTAAAACTTCTTGTCATTTATTTCTACTATTGTTTTTAATTTATTTTGTTACAATTATTTGATTATTATTATTTTATTTATTCTTTAATACCATTGTGAGAATGGTAATACTTACTTACCAACTATGTTGGTATTGATGTCACTTGTAATGCTGTTCAACTGTCATCTCTAGGGATGTCATGAACTTGTGTAGTGGTGCAACCACTGTAAGTTAAAAGGAAGAATTATATAGGCCTATTTATTAGCAAACTGAAGTGTCCATTACTTTATTGCCTTTTTACGCAATTCTATGACAAATAATGAAGTATTATTGATCCCGACATCCCTAGTTGTGTAATTTCTGTGTACATTTGCAGGAGTGTGAAGAGGTGTAATAGTAAGCAAGTTTGTCTTGTCTTGTTTTGTTGGTATCTTAAATATTGTTTTCTGTATAATTGTACTGCCTATGATGCACTGTTATATGTTTTTGTTTTTGTTTTGGACTCCTCAAAAAAGAGATGGTACATCTCAAGGGGCACTCCATAAATAAATAAATATAAAAAAATATAAAACCAGGACTAAAATTAAACCAGGAGTAAAACTAGACAGGAACCAAAAGTGGTCTAAATCTGGACTAGACAAAAACTAAACCAGGAATAAAGTTGGACTAAACCAGTTTTAGTCATGAACAAAACCAGGACTAACACTAGACTAAACCGGGACTACAACTAGACTAAACCAAGATTATAACTGGCTTAAACCAGGACTAACTATGATTCAAACTGGATTAAAGCTGGACTAATAGAGAACTAAAACTAGACTGAACAATGACTAGACCAAGACCATGACTAAAAATGGTCTAAAACTAAAATAATTAGGACAAAAACGGAACTAAAGCAGGACTTAACTAGACTAAAGCAGGACTAAACTAAAGTAAAGCAGGACTAAACTAGACTAAAGCAGGACTAAACTAGACTAAAGCAGGACTAAACTGGACTAAAGCAGGACTAAACTGGACTAAAGCAGGACTAAACTAGACTAAAGCAGGACTAAAGCAGGACTAAACTGGACTAAAGCAGGACTAAACTGGACTAAAGCAGGACTAAACTGGACTAAAGCAGGACTATCAAGACTAAACTAACATGAAGAATCCTAAATAAGACTAAATGTGCTCATTCTGTTGACACATTTTTTCACTTATTTCAGTTGTTTTTTTCTTTTCCCCTCAGCAGGTGGCGCTGCAACACTCCTCTTCCATCTCCACGAGTGGGCGGAGCTTACCCAGGAGGCGGACTCTCAACTCAAGGGGGCGTGGCTTCGTCAAATCAGGCGTGTCCGAGTGAAAAACAAGGAGGAGCGTGACAAATCCCACAGTGGGACGGACTCCTGCCGGCGTCCAATGAGAAGGCCCGACCGAGCGGCCAATCGGGACGCAGAGAAAATAGAGCGAGCGAAAAGAGAGGGAGAGAAAGAGAAAGGGGAGGAGCGGAAAAAGGGGGAGGAGCCCGGGCGCAGAACATGGATTTTTCCGAGGGTTTGGAAATGTCAGGGAGGGAGGAGGAGAGGATGAAAGATTGACGGTTAAAGAGAGAGAGAGAGAGAGAGAGAGAGAAAAAACGACAACGCGAGGAGAGAAATATTGGTCCAAAACATGTTGTAGATGCATTAACATATAGACGAGAGCGGAAAATAGCTGCTCATTTTACTGCGTCGCGATGGTTTTCTCACAGACGGACACTTTTCTACACTTTACGATCATGAACAGACGCAAATCATGAACTTATGACGTTACTTAATGAGTAGGTAGCATGTACTAACAATGAACAAACGTTTACTAATCATTTACTTACAGCCAGAGTGTGTATTTTCAGCTCTAGGAGAAAATATGCTTGTTCTGAATTGACTCTCATGCATTTTTGCCACTCACTGCTGATATTTAGAATGCCGTGATGAGATGTGAATGCTGTGATCTGCATAACTTCTAGTCCAGACATGTTCAAATTATGGCCCGGGAGACAAATGCGGTCACTGGATCATGTTTTGTTGGCCCTCAGACTTTCGGCTGAATTGGACTAAATAAATAAAAAATATTGATTTTTATTGTCGAATTTCAACTTTTCGGCAATCATAGTCTAAATAACAAACTATGCAAAGCTTAAACAGTGCACTTTACAAAAACTACACATTAATTAGCCTTAGTAAAGCCTTAGTAAATGCTTAGTTACTCATAAACAATCTAGAAATAGTATAGGCTTAGTTACTAGAAGCCTAGGTTTGGATTTAAGGTTGAAGAGAGAGGTTAATTATTTAAGTCAGGGCCATATTCAAACCCAGAACAGTGGTGGAGGGCTGGACTGCCAACATTGGTATAACAAATTCTCATTATTGCAAACGTATTTCTTTGACCAGTACAAATAAATAGTGTTCAACAAAATCTTACATGAGTTTAATCTCATAAAACCTCAAGTTTAAAATAGCTTCTTTTCATGGCATCAACTTAATTCTCAGACTTTTGTCGTAGCTTTTGTCAAAGTCATAATTTTCTTCAAGCTTCAACTTTATTTTCATAAAGTTAGTTTAACCTCAAAAAGTTTATTATGGTAATTTTTTAGCACTTGGACTTGGATGAGTCAAATGTTTGCATAAAAACACACAATAGATTTTTAGATTTATAACAATGTTCCATGATCCAACTTACAATTTTAATCTTGTCTAATCAATGTTTATTGTCGTAGCCCAAGATTTTGTCTCTTAAACTTCATCATGTATTTATGTTTCTCAAAAGCAAGCCAGGGGCCTGATTGAAGCAGGTTGTGGGCCGCATTTGGCCCCCGGGCTGCAGTTTTCCCATGTCGGATTTAAGTAGTTACTAAGCCTTAATGAACTTTTTCATTCTTTAGGTTGTTTGGTCATGATGAATGAAGTCATTGTTTATGCTTTTTGAGTTATTCTCTTCATTTTCATCTTTTATGTGGCCCTCAGAGAACAAGGTTTGGATCTAATTTAAAGTGAGGATTATTTGGTGGTTAGAGCCCTGACTCTGGTCCATGTTTAGTCCTGACTCTGGTCCACGTTTAGCCCAGACTCTGGTCCACGTTTAGTCCTGACTCTGGTCCACGTTTAGCCCAGACTCTGGTCCACGTTTAGTCCTGACTCTGGTCCACGTTTAGCCCAGACTCTGGTCCACGTTTAGTCCTGACTCTGGTCCACGTTTAGTCCTGACTCTGGTCCACGTTTAGCCCAGACTCTGGGCCACGTTTAGTCCTGACTCTGGTCCACGTTTAGTCCTGACTCTGGTCCACGTTTAGTCGTGACTCTGGTCCGTGTTTAGTTCTGACTCTGGTCCATGTTTAGTCCTGACTCTGGTCCACGTTTCGTCCTGACTCTGGTCCACGTTTAGTCCTGACTCTGGTCCACGTTTAGTCCTGACTCTGGTCCACGTTTAGTCCTGACTCTGGTCCACGTTTAGTCCTGACTCTGGTCCACGTTTAGTCCTGACTCTGGTCCACGTTTAGTCCTGACTCTGGTCCACGTTTAGTCGTGACTCTGGTCCGTGTTTAGTCCTGACTCTGGTCCACGTTTAGTCCTGACTCTGGTCCACGTTTAGTCCTGACTCTGGTCCACGTTTAGTCCTGACTCTGGTCCACGTTTAGTCGTGACTCTGGTCCGTGTTTAGTTCTGACTCTGGTCCGTGTTTAGTCCTGACTCTGGTCCACGTTTAGTCCTGACTCTGGTCCACGTTTAGTCCTGACTCTGGTCCATGTTTAGTCCTGACTCTGGTCCGCGTTTAGTCCTGACTCTGGTCCGCGTTTAGTCCTGACTCTGGTCCGCGTTTAGTCCTGACTCTGGTCCGCGTTTAGTCCTGACTCTGGTCCGTGTTTAGTCCTGATTCTGGTCCATGTTTAGTCCTGACTCTGGTCCACGTTTAGTCCTGACTCTGGTCCACGTTTAGTCCTGGTCTAGTCCTGGTCTTGCAATTATAAATCTCACAAAACTTGCCAAAATTGTGTGAAAACAAACCAAATGTGCAGAGAAATCTTAATCTAATCATGAATAAAAGAATCACCGATCACCAATCAATACAACAACTAAAACGATCAATACCTGCCAAATTAAATAAACACTTCCGTTTAATATAAAATGCACTTTTCCTAAAAACACTTCCCTTTTCCTCCACGTTCCTTCAAACCCAACATATTTACGACTCTTGTGAAACCGAATCCGTCTGAGCATGCCCGCCGACCCCTCCGCGCTCTCATTGGCCGGCAGCTCTTCTGGAGGGGGGTCACGGGGGTCGGGTCGCCGCGGCACCCGACCCGCGCGACCTCCGACCTCTCTCTGTAGTCCGGCGTTCGTGGGGTGATTTGTCTCCCGCGCCGTGATTGGCCGAGGCTCGCGTGTGGCTGTGATTGGACGGATGAGGTTGTGATGGGACGCAGGGGGAATGGATGAGTTTGTGATCAAGAGAGAGAGTGGTTTTATAGAGTTTACAGAGAGTGGCTTTATGCAAATTTTAGCTTGATTAGGTTTTGATGAGAATGTGTTTGGATTGGATTGGACTCATCTCAGCGCCTGCACTGAAAACATGGATCCATACGAACACGCCATGTTGGGAGAAACACAGGAGACGGCTCAGGAGTGAATAGTGCTGAAAGGTTGGGTCCAGAAAGACAAAAGTTAATACGTTTATTTCTATTAATGTTAAACTGGCCTAAAGGGTTATATGTTTATCTTTACCCAAATCTTTTCCTTAAACTTACTCATTCTTCTCAACTTAAGTGTCGTCTCTTCAAATGTGACATTCTAGCATTAACCACCAGGAATCCCTTCACTACAGTTGAATCCAAACTGCAGCCGAGGGGCTAAATGCGACCGTCAGAATCATTTTTGTTGGCCCTTAGGGCTTCTTAAGAACAAACACAAGGTCTGATTGTTATTACTCATTAAGACTTTGACTGTGTTGATCAGGGAAAAAACCTACGCAGACACGGGGAGAACATGCAAACTCCACATAGAAAGGCCCCAGGCTGACCAGGAGTCAAACCCAGGACCTTCTTGCTATGATGCCAGAGCGCTAACCGCTGCGCCACTGTGTCAAAGCTAAAACACATTATTTCAAAGAGAAACACACTTGTTGTCCAGGTTGCAAAGGGACTAACCCATTTTTTACAATAAAATAACTTAAAATCTGTTCTCTCCCAACACAGAACTCCTGTTAATGTTATTTCATCAGTTGTTGTTGTTGTTAGCATTACGGCTAACTGCTGTTACTGGCTATGTCTGGCTTTGTCTGGCTTCTAACAGCTGAAGCAGCTGATTTGTTAAGGCTCAGAATGCATTAGGTAAGTGAGAAAATTTATATATTTATAAAATAAATGTATAACTTCAGGACTAACCATGGACTGACGTCTTGCTTTATATACATTAGAAAAGTTTATATTTTTAAGGAAACAAAAATAAAGTATAGCATTAAAATTTTTTTTTGTATGTATTTTTTTGTGTTCTAAAATTATTTATTCTTTCATGTGTCATTTATCTTCACATTTTTTGACAAAATAATCCCTAACATGTCTCAAACAGAGCACAATGAAAACCTGGAGTCTTGAAAATCTTGTTAAGCTAAAATGTGGCAGATGGAGCCAATCATTATTTAGCCTATAACTATTCATGATGCAAGATTCTGTATATCCTGGTCTAGTCCTGGTTAAGACCAGTTTACATCCTGGTCTAGTCCTGGTTAAGACCAGTTTACATCCTGGTGTAGTTCTGGATCAGACCAGTTTTAGGCCTGGTCTCATCCTGGTTTATTCTGCTTTGTGCAGTTATAGTCCTGTTTCCTTTAAACATATACTATATTGATCAAAGTGAATATTTTTAATTTCATGATATAAACTATTGATAAAGGTTCAGATAATACAATTACAATTACAATTATTCCCATTTTGAACTGACCTGAGCTCTGAGAATAAGACAAAATAGAAACACTGTGATAGAAATAAGACAAATGATCTAAAATAACATGTGGAACAAACTCCTGCACAGATTTAACTCAGACTGGTCCTGGACAAAGACACACTTGCGTTGTCTTTACTCTGCTGTGAGTCTGGTGTCTCGTGTGGTGCCAGCTCCAGTCCCGTGTACTTAATGCGCCGCGGTTAACTTTCACTTCCCGCCAGCGCCTGAGTGCTTTTACTGTCCGTCCTATTAGCGCGCCGTTCATCTGATTAACACCGTCCTGTGTCTCGTGTTACAGAGGGCCGGGCTGAGTGCAGGCTGGACACGTTGGACCGGGGCAAAGCTGTTCGAGGTGGGGTAATGTGGCTTTTAAAAGACTTTGGGACGTCCCTTATCAGTGATAGTTCATATTAAATACATTTGATTGTCTGTAGAAGTGTGTGCTGTGTTTTTAACCCTTGTTTCAGAGGCGCCAGTGGAAGTCAGATCAGAGAAGATGAGTACGTTTCAAACAGGAAGAGCACATATACAGGGAGGTAAAGTTAGGATGGTGTACGTCACTGCAAAACTCAGCTTTTATTTATAAAACTACATCTAATTACTATGATTAGTGTAATGGATTTATACATCTAAAGCAGGACTAAGCCAGGACTAGACTAGACTATGACTTCACTAGACAAGGACTATAGCTGGAATGAACCAGGCCAATGCCAAGTCTAATGCTGCGTTCAGACCGGACAGCGTTGGAGTGTCCAAAGCGTACGATTTACAGTAGATGTTAAGTCAATGTAAACTTGCGTCTAGCACGTCAGACTTTGCTTGTTGACACTGTGTCTTGCGAAGTAGACAATCCAAACTGCTATGGATGCTTTGGCCTCATCAGGCGTTGACGCCCAAGATGGGCTCTGCTGAACTTTCAAGCGTCGAAAGCACATGTCCATCAGTCAGACGAGCCCGATCTCACAAGAAAGCGTACATTTACCACGACATTACACAATATGTAAATGAGGTATGATTAGCACGAGTTCACGGCCGTCCTGCGTAATTATAGTACGCGTCACAGTCCCCATTCATTTCAATGGTGGTTGTTAAGACGTGTTCTTATTTATGAATATTAATGAAATCCTGATTCTAATCTTAACCTGCCCCAAGCCCCAGACCTAATCTTACCCATTTTAGTAACTTTATGCCTGAACTTACCCGTTTCACTTGAAGAAAACGTCTCCACGTGGCTTCAATTAAAACTCGTGTTTTTTTACGCTGTGAAATCTCGTGTCATTTTTACTCTTTTTCATATCGGGCTAAATGCACGGCGTAGCATAAGTACTAAAAATAGCTTTGAAGTCGTAGTCCAAATACGCTGTTTTTGTGTCGTGGTAAAAGTACGCCCTCTAGTGAGACTGTGTTGGTCAGACACTACTCTCCTGTGACATAGTGGCACTGCTCTGCTCTCATGTCAATAGGAAAGAAAACTGTTTTCTGAAGTCTTTTAATAACTTTTTTAATGAAAGGTCACTTGTTTTTGGGCTTTTTTCATAGTCAAAAGCCACTCTTTCGTAAAGGAAACACAGCAGCCCAACTGGAATTCTCTGGTCCGAAGTGTTTAGTCTGGCCACTCTACCACACAGATCTGGTTGGTGGATTGCTGCAGAGATGGTTGTCCTCTCTCCACAGAGGAACACTAGAGCTCTGACAGAATGATCATCAGGTTCTTGGTCACCTCTGACTAAGGTCCTTCTCCCCCAATTGTTCAGTTTAGGCTGACGTCCAGCTCTAGGAAGAGTTCTGATGATTCCAAACGTCTTCATTTAGGAATAATGGAGGCCACTGTGCTCATTGAGACCTTCAAAGCAGCAGAAATGTTTCTGTTTCTTTTCTCAGATGGGGAACAAGTCTGTCTCAGGTCTACAGACAGTTCCTTTGGCCTCATGTTTGGTGTTTGTGCTCTGACATGGACGCTCAACTGTGGACCTTATATAGACAGGTGTGTGTCTTTACAAATCATGTTCAATCAACTGAATTTACTGCAGGTAGACTCCAATGAAGCTGTAGAAACATCTGAAGGCTTTTAATACTTATGTAAATATGATTTTTTTTATTTTTAATACATTAAAAACATGTCTGTAACATACAAAGTCTGGAAACAGTGAAGCTCTGTGAATGCTTTCTGGATGTACTATATGTTCCACTCAGTTGTTGGGTGAAATAACAGGTTAGGGTTTCCATGTTGTATGCATACAGTGAGGTTTCTCCTTTTCACATCCCAAATCTTATTCAATTATGATCAGTAGAACTCAATCATACTTTATTATACTTAAAATAAAGTATAAAACCTCTCACTCTTTTGTTTGTTTGATCTTTATGACTCATGCAACATGATTATGTATTTGTATTCGGTCTGACCAAACAAACGCAGACATGCAGCTGTGAAGAACTGTAGGCGTTGTTGACCATTAATATGACAGAACACCACTAAAGCTCACGCTGATCCTACAGCAGTTTTTTCAGTTTTTTACACAAGCTCAAGTCAGTCAAGACAAAGAAAATACCTGGAGCTTCCAAATGATCGTACATTTACATAGAGTTTTACAGAGACTTACAATTATTGATCATACATCGTACAGAGGGTGAAATTAAAATACACATTTCATTCTAATTATTTTAATTTCAGATCACAAACACAGAAATGAGAAGTGTCATGTTCCAGTCTGTTCAGGTTTTGAGAAGCATCAGGTCGTCTTAAGTCTGTGGGTAAAGAAAACATCATTACTGTACTAACTGTCCGTAGTGCAGCAGTAAAAACATGTATCTGCTGAGTATCTGTGCAGACTTGATCTCCAGATGTCCAGGAGCTGCACATGTCAGCCTCATGCATTTAGTCCTGATGCTGAGTGCTGTGGTTAGCCCTGGGCCATCATGACATCATCTCAGCATGTGATCTGAGACAGTATCCTCATCACAAGCACTTTAGTCACTCTTCACCTGCTGTGTCCTAACTGAGGTCGTCCTGTTTGACTCAGGCTGAAGCAGAAGTTTACTGAAATGTATTGAGTCAAATAGTGTAGAACTGCAAATGTTACATTCTTGTGTATTTTGGGTTCAATCTCATGGAAAAGCTTATGGATACCAGGCAAACTGAATATGTATGTACATATAATTTCTCCTGTTTTATGTGTCTATACATGCTCAAGCCCCAGGTCATTACAACAGTGGATGTAAAAGTGTGTTATCATTTAATAAACATTTATTATTAATATAATTAACGAAATTCCTAAATCTTAATCAACTCCAATCCCAGACCTACACTTTTTATGTAACTTCAGACCTTAACTTAGCCGTTAAACTTAATGTGCCCACGTGACTTCAACCAAAACACATGTAAGACGCAAAAAAAAAAAAAAGTGTTTCTATTTGATGTTTTTCACCTTTTTTAACAGGTCATATAAAAGACATGCTGTGTCACTGGAAACTGGAATATTGCCCAGTTGAAAAAATACTGGATCAACTCGTAGTGTGTAAACCTAACTAATGCTAACCTTTAGGCTAAACACAAACATTCAATAACCTGTAACTTATGCTTACATAGTTCTTGTGGCAGTTAAACTCCTCAGTTTTTGTGGTGAATGTTGAGCTCATATGTGAAAGTGTGATTTACAAGGTGGATTGTTGTTCCAGCTCATTTTTCAAGTGGAAGTGGGAAATGTTCCTGTTCCCAGTTGCCCGGAGCGCACCATAAGTTCTTCTTACTTTACACAACGGTCAGTGAGAATGCTAGTGCTAACTGCTGTGCGCTAAGAATGCTTAACACACGTAGCTCTGGCCATAGAAATGTAATTAGTAGACGCACAGTTCGACTCTGATGCTTACGAACACTTAGCATCTGAGCTAATCCGGTATGTTTTCGAAGAATTCCGGGAGTGTTCTCCTGTTTGTTTTCCTATAGCCGTTAGCATTAGCCCGCAAAATACACAAGTTATGAAAGATGCAGAATGATTTAACAGAGGTCAAAGGTCAGAATCTCGCTACAAGTTAGGCCTGTCACGTCCTTTTTTGTACCGGAAGACCCGATTCGTACCGTTAGCCTTATTTCTTTTACATTGTTTTATTCGTATTGAAATTTTAATTAAGTACAGACGAAACTAATCTATTAAACACAAAATTCCCTTACAGAGTTTAACAAAGCAAATGATTGTATAATGAGATTTTTACCGTTTAAAGCCGTAAATGCCTCATTAAGCTAGTTCCGGCTGCTATCTGCTAGCTTAAAATGGCAATAAATAAATGTGCCGTTTTGGGCTTTCTATTGGCAAACTTTTGCAAGATACATTCATAAATATCAACATAAAGAAATAATATTAACTGTACACTTACAAATAATGTGTTTAAAAGACGTAATTTCGGTCTGCGCATGCGCCGTTGACCTAAAAAGGACTTTCCGGACGAATCTGGTCTTCCGGACGAAAATTGACACGACAAGGCCTACTATTGAGTTTTCAAACCTTTGAGTGTTTTGTTATTGATAAAGCTTGAGCATAAAACTGCTAACGGCTAGCCAACTTCATTTCGAGATTTGATTTGCTTCATCACCTCTAATGTAGGACAGTAGCGTGACTTGATTGTGTGTCTCATTTAGTGTCTATGGCTCCAGCAACAAATAAATTACATTGATCACAAATGAACTGCTGTGAGGTAACTATTTTTTTTAAATAAGTATAAGCTTATATGCCTAACCAGGAGTCTCAAACTGACAAAATGGCCAAATATGGCCCAGGATGATTTCTGGTTATTATTGATAGTCTCCAACCAATCAAACATACCACTGAGACGTGACTATAGATCTTCTAAAATGCTCTAAAACCCAGCACATAACTTACAATCATCAAAAAATGTTCCAGGGCAGAACAGCTGGGCTGGTTACTCACTTTTATTTCTTTATCACTTGTGTGTGTGTGATCTAAAATGTAAAACAATGGTTGTGGACATATTAGAATATATAATGAGTCCTGTGTTTTATGTAATAAATGGGACACATGACTGTAGAGCAGAGTTAGCAGAGAACTGACATAATACTGTATATTATATCCTTTCTCTGAACAGATGTATGTCAGGTCACCATGGTAACAGCTTCACATACATAATAATGACACGCTGAGTTGGATTCATTCATAAAAAAGCCTCTAAGTAGGTCTGGCTTTACAGTGTTCATGTGTGTATTTGAGCCTGTGAGGTTGGGGCGATCCACGGTCTGACTGCACCATGTGGACTGTAAATAATGTAATTAAAGTTTTATTTCAATTAAACTCATGTTTGTGAGTTGTCTGTTATTCACTCTTTCTCTCCTCTCCACTCTCGCTCCCCGCTCTCTCTTTTCTCTTCCTCCCTTCTCTCTCACTCATTTCTCCTTCTTTCTCTTCTCTCTGCCTCTCTCTCTTCTCTTTCTCTCTCACTCATTTCCCCCTCTCTTCATTTCTCTACCTCTGCCCCTTCTCACTGTCCTCTCTTTCTCTGTCGCTCTCTTCTTTTTTTCCCTCTCTCTTTCTCTACCCACCCCCACTTTCTCTCCCTCTTTCTTTCTCTCTCTCCCTCTCTCTTTCTCACTCCCTCTCTCTCTAAGCAGGGGTAAGTGGGAAAGAAAGAGGGGGAAAGAAGGAAGAGAAGAGGAAGAGGAAGAGGAAAAAGTAGAGAGATGGTGAGAGAGAGAAAGTGTAGAGAGAGGAGGCAGAGAGAGACGAGAAAGAATAGAGAGAGGGGGTGAATGACAAAGAGCTATTAGAAAGAGAGTGAGTATACAAGAGAGGAGAGACAGTGGGAAGAGAGAAGTGGAGAAGAGAGAAAGTCAGCAATAGATTGAGCAAGAGAGAGGAGAAAAGGGAAGAAGAGAGGGCAAGAGAGGAGAAAGAGCAAAAGAAAGGAGAGAGAAGGAGGTAGAGGGTAGTAGAGGAAGGACAACTCACACACGAGTTTAACTGAAGAAACGTTACTTTTGTAAGTTAAGCTGCCATGTTACTTTTCCCAAATCCTAACTGGACCCCAAGTCTTTGAACTGGCCTGGTTTGACCCTCTTTCACCCTGTTTCTGAAGCACAAAGCAGACCAGGCCTGGCACAAACGTGAAGCGGGCGTTCCATACATTCAGATGATTCTTCACATCCTGCTCTTTTCATAACGAAGCCCTAATGAGCGGCACATTCTGATTGGACGCAGGGTTACCGCGAGCGACGGTGTCCGGGTGACGGTCCCGTGAGCGAAGCATCCTCGCAAAGCTCCGACAAACGCTCCGGAGAATGTCCTCACCGCGTCCGGAATGTTTTATCGATAGGATCATACAGGTCTGTAAGAAGGATGGGTGAAGAAGAAGAAGAGAGAAGGAGAGAGGGAGAACAGGAGTGAAAGAGAGAGAGAGAGAAGAACAGTAGTGAGAGACAGAGAGAGAGAACAGGAGTGATAGAGAAGGAGAGGGAGAGAGAGAGAACAGGAGTGATAGAGAAGGAGAGGGAGAGAGAGAGAACAGGAGTGATAGAGAAGGAGAGGGAGAGAGAGAGAGGAGAGAGAGAGAGAACAGGAGTGATAGAGAGGGAGAGGGAAATGGGACCGCAGAGATGAGAGAGAGACAGGGGGGAGAAAGAGAAAAAAACAGGAGAGAGAGAAAAAGAAAGGGAGAGAACAAGAAAGCGAGACAACAAGAGAAAGGGGGAAAGCGAAAAAGTGTGAGAGAGAAAGAAAAAAAACACAAAAAAGGACTGTATGTTTGTTTTGTTCATGAAGCTAAAAATGGAAAATACAATTTGATTCATCTGTTTTCAAATTGATTCTCATTTTAAACATGTAACATTTCAGGGAAGATTCAGAAGTATTTTGTGTTTTGTGTAATTTTAAATTTTTGTTTTAGCTGAGGAAGTTGTAAAGCCAGTCTCACTTCACTTTCTGTCGCTGGCCTGGGTACTCTATCTGAGGTCCTGAGCTCCAGAGATCACTTATCATTTCCCAGGGGATATACTCATCATGTCCTGGGTGTATAGAACCAGCTGTGGGCCCTCAGAGCTCCAAGGATGTGCAGCTTCAGGCCTCTCACTTTCTCCTGTGGATCCAGATCGGCTCATCGTCTGTGACGGGACAATTTCATCTCATCAGTTCAGACTCTTGAGGGCAGAGCTACTACTGCTCTACTGACAACGGTATAGATGTGAACATGGGTGAACAGCCCTCACTGGTCGTGATGAGGAGGTGGGAGATTCACGTTGAATATTTGGTTCCACAACGACAACAGAAGCTTCTCCTGAATGTGGCCCAATCACATGAGCTTTAAGTGTGAAGCTGCTCTGTGGAGTGCTGCTACTGTAAGTACGCTGCTTATGGAACGGCAGTAACGGACTTGTACTTCATTCAAATGTATTATCTTGGGAAATTATGTTCATATCTACAGTTTGCAGCTCTCAGTAGTGCAATAGTAGCTCTCTCCTCAAGAGTTTCTGCACCAACAAGAAGGTGTTGTCTCGTCGCAGACAATGAGCAGGTCTTGACCGCGAACAATGTAGCTTTTACCCACAGTGTTGTAATAAAAAAGAGATGGGCTAGACCAGGGCTATTCAACTTTATTTTTCAGAGGGCCAGATTTTATCGAGGACCATGGCTTGTGGGCCGGGCAGTTACACAATACATTGCAGTTTTTGACGCAAGATTGTGCCCAAGACTAGAGTTGTTTCTATAGTGATAATAACTAATGCTGCATCTGTTTTTATTGCTCTACAGCAGGGCTATTCAATTCTATTTTACAAAACTGCACCAAGAACCTTATGTTTAGTAAGTTGAAAATAGGTCTAAATTGCTCTGTCTGCAAGTACTGCAGGCGACTGAAAACCAGATCTAACCAAGAAATGTAGCCCAGTCCCTGGCCCACTTTATTATGATGGGCCAGTCTTTATTGCTTAGCATTATGTTTCTGTATCCACCACTGTTCACTGTAAATCAGATACGGATTTGTTATTACATGATTGCCTTTTGTGTCTTAAACGCTTACGAGAATTTGGATGTGCGTGTCTTCTGACCTTTTTCAATTTACCCACAGTCTCACAGTGATCCACACGAACCCCAGGTCACATATCTGTTCACGGGACAGGGAACAGCTTGGATAGGCCTTTGAAGCTTGCTAACCCCAGGACACGATGATCTGCCCTGGGCAAAGTAATGGGTCTGAAGGTGCACATCCTTGGAGCTTTGAGGGCCCACAGGACATGATGAGTATCTCCCGGGAAATGATAAGTGAGGAAAGGCTCTTTCTCTATAGAGCTCAGGACCTCCTTTTCTTTTTTGTTTTAATCAACTGGACCAATCATAAACAGACATATTTGGTTGTTTGGCCTTTAGCTTTAGTCAAAATGCACATTTATACGGCTTTTCTTGGGCGTGTGCAGAGCTTTTCCATTCGGGCCTGACTCCTTTGCTTCTCCCCAGGGCCAAAGCAAATACCAGACATGACTTACTTAATTACTTCTCTTTTTAAACCAATGAGCAATGACAGGACATGTTACCATAGCGACATGCTCTGATACAAAGTGATCCAGCTTCATAACTCATGCTCTTCACGTTTCTAACCTGTGTGAATATAAAGACTGTAATGTTAGACTAAACTCATTCAGTTAGAACAAAAACGAGAAACCTTTCAGTCTGTTTTTGAGCAGGGAAACAGTTGAAATGATGCTAATACAGTAGCTGAGTGTTCACATGGTCTGAATGAGGGTCCATATGTGGGCCTGTGTCAGAGCCAAGAGTGAGCCTGAAGCAGCATATGGACCAGGACAGGGTTTTGGCTTGTCCCGCTTCTGTCTGCCCTGTCAAAGAGTCAAAGAAGTCAGCTGCAGCCGCTGTGAAAAGACATGAACCAGAGAGAGAGAGAGAAGAGAGAAGAGAGAGGGAGAGAGAGAGGGAGAGAGAGGAAGAGAGTGAAAGAAGTCAGCTGCTGCCACTGTGAAAAGACATGAACCAGAGAGAGAGAGAGAGAGAGAGAGGAGAAGAAGAGAGGGAGAGAGAGAAGAAAGAGAGAAGAGAGGGAGAGAGAGAAGAAAGAGAGAAGAGAGGGAGAGAGAGGAGAGGAAGAGAGAGAGAGAAGAAAGAGAGAGAGAGAAATCAAGATAGGGAGAGAGAAGAGAGAGAAAATAAGAAAGGGAGAGACTGAAGAGAGCGAAAACAAGAGAGGGAGAGAAAGAAGAGAGAGAGGGGAGAAAGAAGAGAAGGAAAGAGAAAAGAGGGAAAGAGAAGAAATGGAGAGAGAAGAAAGAAGAGAGGGAAAAGAGAAGAGAGGAAGAGAGAAGAGATGGAGAGATAGAAGAGAGGGAGAGAGAAGAGAGAGAAGAGATGGAGAGAGAGAAGAGAGGGGAGAGAAGAGAGGGAGAAAGAAGAGATTGAAATTTTTTGGAGAAAATGAAAAAAGGTAAAGAGAGAAGAGAGAGAAAGAAGAGAAGGAAAGAGAGAAAAGAGGGAACGAGAAGAAATGGAGAGAGAGAAAAAAGAAGAGAGGGAAAAAGAGAAGAGAAGGTGAGAGAAGAGAGGGAGAGAAGATTTGTAGAAAGAGAAGAAAGTAAGAAGAGAGAGAAATCAAGAGAGAAAGACAGAAGAGAGAGAAAACAAGAGAGGGAGAAAGAGAGAGAAGAAAGGGAGAAAGAGAAATCAAGAGAGGGAGAGACTGAAGAGAGAGAAAACAAGAGAGGGAGAGAGAGAAGAGACTGAGAGAGAAGAGAGGAAGAGAGAGAAGATATGGAGAGAGAGAAGATATGGAGAGAGAGAAGAGAGGGAGAGAGAAGAGAATGAAAGAGAAGATTTGTAGAAAGAGAAGAAAATAAGAAGAGAGATAAATCAAGAGAGAAGAGAGAAAGACAGAAGAGAGAGAAAACAAGAGAGGGAGAGAGAGAATACAGAGAGCAAGAAGAGAGAAGAGAGGGAAAGAGAGAAGAAAGAGAGGGAGAATAGAGGGAGAGAAGAGAAGGAAAGAGAAGGGAAGGAAAGAAAGAAAGAGAGGGAGAGAGAGAAGAGATGGTTGTATATTTCTTAAACTTACAGACACAGAAGCATTTACATGAGTCTATCCTGAATGGTTCTTTGATTATGTGACAGCGTGGTGGCAGAGTGGTTAGCCCTCTCGCCTCACAACCAGAAGGTTGCGGGTTCGACTCTCCACGGCAGGGGCTTTGAGCATGACACCTGTGACTTACAGAACACAACCTCCTGAACATTACTGATGAGAAACTGTTTCGTTTTGTGTTGTAATAAACGTCCCTCCAGGTTCACACGCGCCCCGTCCCGGCTGTCACTCAAGGGGGCGGGACCAGGCCTCTCATTGGCGTCACTCAGCTGTCCGTCAGGCTGACAGGACCACCGGAGGGCCCCGTGTTGTGCTACGGAAGCGGTCTGTCAGGGTCGGGACAGCTGGGTTTGGCTGCTGGCAGGAGGACCCGGTGTGTGTGTGTGTGTGTGTGTGTGTCCCTCCAGAGCTGGTGCCTGTCCTCCCCTCCACTTTGCACCGTGAGAAAACCGTCCCGCTCGCTGACGGGTGACGGACACAAGCTGCTTCTTCTGACGGTGTCTCTCGTCTTTAGTTTAGTCAGGATTGTGGAGGAACATGAGGCTAAGTAGGGCTGGGACATGTTGGGATAAAAATGGAATTATGAGCCTGTCCCGCTGTGATTTTCCCATTTCTGTGAGTTAAAGAAGAAAGAAAAAAAGGAGGGAGAGAGAGAAAGAGGGGGGAGGAAAGAAAGGAGAGAAGAGACAGAGAGAGAGAGAGGGAGGGACGGAGTGAAAGAAAGCAAGAGGGAGAGAGGTAGGGAGAGAGAAAGAAAAGAGAGAGGGATTAAGAGAGAAAGAAAGAAACAAAGGGAGAGGGAAAGAGAGTGGAGAGAGAGAGGAAGGGGGAAAAAGACAGGGAGGGAGAGAGAAAGAGAAAGGGTGGAGAGAAAGAAAGAAAGGGAGAGCGGTAGGGAGAGAGAAAGAAAAAGAGAGAGAGGGAGGGAGAGAGAAAGAAAGAAACAAACAAACAAAGGGGGAGGGAGAGAGGGAAAGAGAGTGGAGAGAGAGGGAAAGAAAAGAGAGGGAGGGAGAGAGAAGGAGAGGGAGGGTGGAGAGAAAGAAAAAGAAATGGAGAGCGAGGGAGGGAATAAGAAAGAGAGAGAATGAAAGAAAGAAAGAGAAAGCAAGAGGAAGAGAGAAAGAAAAAGAGAGAGGGAGAAGAGAGAAAGACACAAACAAAGAGAGAGGGAGAGAGTGGAGGGAGAGAGGAAGGGGACAGAGGGAGAGAAGAAAGAAAAAAAAAGAGGGAGAGAGAGAGTGAAGATAGTAGAAAAAGAACCAGAGAGGGGGAGAGAGGTGGAGTGGGGGCAGAAAGAAAGGAGAGAAGAGAGAGAGGAAGGGACAGAGAGAGGGGGAAAGAAAGAAAGAAAAAGCAAGAGAGAGAGAAAGAGCAAGAGGGAAGAAGAGAAAAGACAGAAACAAAAGGGGAGGGAGAGAGGGAAAGAAAGTGGAGAGAGAGAGAGAGAAAAGAAAAAGAAAGGGAGGGAGAGAAATTGAGAGGAGAAAGAGAGAGGAAGGGGGAGGGAGAGAAAGAAAAAGAAAGGGAGGGAGAGCGAAAGAGAGAGAAAAGGAGGAGGAAGGGGGAGAGAGAGAGAAAGAAAGTGAAAGAGGGAGAGAAAGAAAGGGAGAGAGGGATAAAGAGAGGAGAGAGGAAGAAAAGGAGAGAGAGAGGGAGGGAGAGAGGGAAAGAGAGTGGAGAGAGAGAGAGAAAAGAAAAAGAAGGGGAGGGGGAGAAATGGAGAGGAGAAGAGAGAGGAAGGGAGAGATAAAGAGTAAAAAAGACAGGGAGGGAGAGAGAAAGAGAGAGAGAGAAAAGAAAGAGGGAGGGGAAGAGACAGAGAGAAAGAAAGTGAAAGAGAGGGAGAGAAAGAGAAAGAAAGGGGGGAAGAGAGAAAGAGAGAGAGGAAGGGAGAGAGAAAGAAAAGGAGAGAGAGAGGGAGGGAGAGAAAGAGAGAGGAAGGGAGAGAGAGAAAGAAGATAAAAGAAAGGGAGGGAGAGATGGAGGCAGGGAGAAAGAAAGAAAGAGATGGAGTAGAGAGAGCGAGGGGGGAAAGGGAGAGAGAAAGAAAGAAAAGAGAAAGAGGGAGAAAGAAGAGAGAGAGAAGGAGAAAGAAAACTGAGGAGAGACGTAGGACAGAGAGAGAGAGGAGAAAAGGGGGGAATGGAAAGAGAGAGAGAAAAGTGAGAGGAAGAGAGGAGAAAGGAGTGAGATAGAAAGAGAGAGGAGAAAGAGAAAAATGGAGAAAATAGAGAGAAAGAGAGAATAACAGACAGACCGTTTATTTAACATACAGCAAAGACACAATGAAGCACAACAAAATGTCTCCTGACTCACTGTAAATACAGTTAAGAGCAAATCCCAGCAGCTGATTGGTTGAAAGCAGGTCTGACAGTGACGGACAGGTGACTTAAGCCCCGCCCTCTTCAGAACGTTCACTGTAAGTGTTCATCTAAACCCAGCGCACGCCCTCTTTACTTGGCACTCTTTCTGTTTCAGGGCCCACCCAGGAGCCTGGTACTGTGCCCGGGGCCCGCTGCACCCCCCCCCCCCCCCCCACTGCACCCGCTGACCTGCGACCCCCGACCTCCTGTCCCACGGCCCCTCTGCTCCGGTCAGCGCTCTCTGAATCAGCTTTACCACACGGGACACACTGGATGAATGAGCGTTCACAGGCTGGTTAACAGTGGTTTTAGATGATTGTACGAGATCTCACTGAAAACACACAGCTTATTCTAGTTCATTTGTCTTCAGTCTATCACAGTATTTCTGCTTAAACTTGTTTTCAGAGCAGTTTAGCTCAGGTCAGGTCAATAAGATGAAAAAGACTTGTTTTAAGACAAAACATCTGGAAAATCTCCAGGAGACAAAATGCGAATAAAATTTACATTTTCAAAAGGAAAACTATTTACTTTGAATAATGTAAGGCATTATGAAACTAAACCTGGACTAAACCAGAACTAGACCAGGACTAAAACTGGACTAAACCAGAACTAGACCAGGACTAAAACTGGACTAAATCAGAACTAGGCCAGGACTAAAACTGGACTAAATCAGAACTAGACCAGGACTAAAACTGGACTAAACCAGAACTAGACCAGGACTAAAACTGGACTAAACCAGAACTAGACCAGGACTAAAACTGGACTAAATCAGAACTAGACCAGGACTAAAACTGGACTAAATCAGAACTAGACCAGGACTAAAACTGGACTAAATCAGAACTAGGCCAGGACTAAAACTGGACTAAATCAGAACTAGACCAGGACTAAAACTGGACTAAACCAGAACTAGACCAGGACTAAACCTGGACTAAACCAGAACTAGACCAGGACTAAAACTGGACTAAACCAGAACTAGACCAGGACTAAAACTGGACTAAACCAGAACTAGACCAGGACTAAAACTGGACTAAACCAGAACTAGACCAGGACTAAACCTGGACTAAACCAGAACTAGACCAGGACTAAAACTGGACTAAAGCAGGACAAAAACACTAAATTTGACATTCTACACACACATTTACACTGTGTGTAACAGAATGTGACACTTCAGTTAGTATCAGCTTAACATGAAACATTTCTGTTTGCATATGAAGGCATTAACAGTGTCATTAAAGTGCATTTTAGCTGTTTATGTTAGATAAATATAACTAGTAGTAGTCATTTTCACATGCTGTGAGAGCCCCCCAAAAAGGAAAAGTGTTAGAGACCATTTATCATGACATTCAGAGATGCTTCATATTGCATTTTTTGTTCAACCTTATGGTGGAGAGTTACTGTAGCCACATCTGCCCTGGGGCAGAGTTTGCCAATCTGTGGAATCAGTCCCAACACCACCAACACTCACACACAGAGACATAAACTAGGCAAAAGACAAGGTATAAGGTGACAGCAACAGTTTCTCCTCTAGGTGTATCACTGTGGCACTGCAGGTCTCCCATCCAAGCACTGCCCAGACCCACCCTGCTTAGCTTCTGAGATCCAATGTCCATAGAGCACCTCCACTTCTCGGCCTGTAATAGTACTCCAATCATAATAATTAATCATGTTAGTAAGACAGTGGCCTGGGACGGAAATTGATGTTCCCCCGCCAAAGGCCCAAAGTCACAAGGCTCCAGACACCCTCCACACCTAACAGGACTCAGCAGTACAAAATGAGTGTATCACAAGATCTAACGATGCTTTACTACCACAAAACATTCTAAGCGTAAAACAAACACTTGCACTAAACTAATGTGTCTATAAGTCTTTATGTAGTTTTACAGAAGTGACCCAGGAACAAGAAGATACGAAGAACTCTACCTAATGATCTGCCTCAATATATATACTGTATATATATATATTTTTTTATTACGTTATTAAGATGATACTTTGAAATGCTCAAACATGTCTGTATTCTCAGTAGAGCTAAAAGGACTTGATATTTCAATCCCTGATATGAGTCGCTGATTTAGTTTGTGATCTAAAATTCAAAAGGGAAGTTGCGTCATTAGGTCATCAGGTGGGCACCCTCTTTCCTTGATGTTTTGTTGATGAACCCATCTTTCCCTTCTTTATCTAGAAGCCTAGGTGCTTTCATTTCTCCTGATCCAAAGCCAATTCCTGCTTTTCTCTGCTGCTTTTGACAAGGGCTTGATAGTGTGTTGGAGCAAGGACCCCCTTAATACAATTTTCATCAAAAAATAGGTCATAGATGTTGCACAAAACCTCTACATCCTACTTCAACTGGAAACACACTGATTTTCCATTCATTTTGTGAAGCTTGTAATTCTAATTCTGAGTTTGTTTGTTTGTTTGTTTTTTTTCCTCTCATTGGCTCCTTGAGGGCCACACAATCAGTAAAATACAGTACATTTAATATGACATTGGGCCCCAGGTTACTTTCTACATGAAAAGATTAAGAACCCCATGGAACTGTTCATTCTATCACTAGTGCCCACTTCGCCGCTGTTAAAAAAACGTGGCTACAGACTTTGGCTAAAGAAAATGGCTGAAAAAAGAGGTATATTAATTGGTTAAAATTTTAACAAATACAGTAGCTACAAATATAATATTATGAGCAAGAGTTTGCAGTTTTCAGTGAACAAATAGCCAGGGTTTGGCACAAATGATCAATTTGAAATATGCATATTAACTTGAATATTGTCAATAAATTATAAAACATTCAAAATGTCACAAGTGTGATTTTGGCATCATTTAGACCAGGGGTTCTTAACCTTTTGACCTCAGGGCCCGAATGTTCATGTAGAAAGTAACCTGGGCCCAATCTCATATTAAATGTATTGTATTTTACTGATTTTGTGGCCCTCAAGGAGGTGCTCGCAGCCCAACTATGGTTAAGAACAGGGCCGCTGCTAGCCATTTTGGTGCCCTATGCAAGATTTCAAATAGGTGCCCCCCCAAAAAAAAATAAATAAATAAAATTATTTAAAAAATTCCAGCCTCAAACCGACCCCACAAACACACTGTATCTATTTATTTAAGAGACAGGGTCTGAAAGTCCCCCTACATTTTTGTTTTGTTTTATTTATTTTTACTTTTTTTATTATTATTACATAATAGATGCATTTGTTTTTTTTTTTAATCTGGGATGTTTTAGAACAGTAAATCCGATAATTTCAAATTTTTGCCAGATTGCTTTCCAGTGGGGCCCCAGACCTCTTTGCCCCCCCTAAACTGTCCTATGCTCCGCCACTGTTCCCTCTCCTGCGCCACTGCTCCCTCTCCTGCGCTCACTGAACACAGCCCAGCGTAAAGCTGCATCCTTGCGCAAAAGTTTGAGGAAATACAATCGTCTGTAACTTTTGTCAGGACAAATAGACTAGATTCGTGGTTTGTGTTTCCCTCTGAAAGAATCTGAACATAAATGTGGAAAAATCCGCCGTATTTCGCCGCGGTTATTTGCGTGTTCAAATCTGCAGCCGTCTTAAATCATCTGCTGTTTCTGATCGTAACTGACCCAATATGTTCCTATTGACGCGAAATAAAGATTGGCCAAGAGCTTACAAGTTGTAGAACATGTTCCTGTGTTCGAAACGGTTTCCAGAGTCTTTACTTTTGCGCTGTGTGTTAAGAATCATCAGGCACCTGCGTCTAGACCAAACTTGTCTGTCACTCATGAGTTCAGCAGCGGGACGGCACAGCTCGGCTTGGTGCCCCCAGAGCAGGTGATGCCCTACGCGCTCTGCGTGATGTGTGTATTGGGAGCGGCGGCGCTGGTTAAGAATCAGTGATTTAGACAAGTTAGCTTAAAACAAGTTAGCTAAAAAGTAAAAGAGAAAGATTAAAACAAACAAATTTTTTCTCATTTAAGTGAAAGCAGTGCTTCCAACTCAATGGTTATGAAACAAAAACACATAAACTGTTTTTTTTAAGCGTTTGTGGCAATAAAAATCTGAAAGGCAGCATTAAAAAGCATTTAATTTATATTATATTTATGTGTGGATTGTAGAAATTAAATCAATTGGCTGTATATGAATATTCTAGAAAAAAATGAAACCCAAATTAAAAGAAAAATGACGAGAGACAACAAAATAAGTAAAACACAAGATCATGTATTAGGGGCCCATCACTGAGTTTGTACCTGGGCCCAGAATTTGGTGCTACGCTCCTGGTGTTGCTCTAGCGATTCGCCTGCTGCCACAAACCTATAGGCCTAATGCTTAAACATATTAGCTGACCTTTAAAGAACAGAAAACAGGGCTATAGTCGACTGGAGACATTCTCGGTGACTTAAGACATGTTATAATGATAATTAGTTGACCAAAAATATGACCCAAGTTAATATTAATGTGTTAAATTAAGTACAACCACAATCCTATCTGAAATCGGACCTCTTACCACGAGCACTTCTACTCCCGTTGTGTCTTCCACATACGTCTCTGTCTCATTTGTCCATCATCACGTGCATCAGCGGCTCTGTTCTCCTGTCCATCTGCGAGCTGCTCTTTGTGGACACTTCAGCTCCCGTCAGCGTGCCTCTTAAACGTCTTTGTCCACACTTTTTGTCCGCGGGGCAGCGACAGTGACGGGTCCGCTCTGGAAAGACGTCTCCATCGGCACAAAGACTCGAGTCAAGCCGCAGCCGACAACAGAACTCTGCATTCAAAAGAAGAAACCGGCAAATGATTAACTTTGTGTGCTGCGGAGACTCCACTAACCAGAGCTAATGTGATAAAGGGGATGTGTTAAGGCCAGGGTTTTCTTTAGTGCAAAGTGTAATGGGCAATATTTCCAACATTAATTAACCAACTTGTTTTTCCTATGAATATGAGTCGTAGTGTAATAAAACACACGTCATTTTAAACCTCAAAATCAAGTCTCTGCATCAGTCATGTTCCTTCTGTCCTCAGCTTCTCTTTCTGCTTAGTTGTGTTTGTCTTAGTTCTCCTCGACTGCTCTTCACTGCACGTGTGAGAGAGCCAGAGAAAAGTGAGCTAAAGAAAAACTTCATTTTAAAAAATTGCTGCCAAAATTAGTTTGTTCTTTGGTGCATTTTAGTAAACACTTTTAATACATGGTGGACTGAGGTGGGATAAAAAAAAAAGAGAAAAAAACATTTGTGAAAGAGTTGGAGTTTTTAGCTACTCTTTGAGATGAACGATTCATGATGATTCTAATCTTTTCAATTAGATGAAAACCCTACCACTAGTTCTAAGGCACATAACTATAGGTCTATTGACCCTATTTTGTCCCGCCCACATGGCTTGGAAATGCACTTCCTGTTTAGCTCTGTTAAGGTAGCTAACATGTTTGTTTGTCTGTCTTGTGGGGCAATTTTAATTAAATATAATGACAGTTAAAATAAACCCATCGACTGAAATCTACAGGCTAAATGCAGCTAAACAGGAAGTGCATGTCCTAGAAAAGTAGGCGGGGCAAAATAGGGTCAATAGGGTCACCTATTTATAGTTTTAAAAAAGTGAGAAAAAGGTTAGAGACAAGGAGAAAAAAATGAGGCCCACACTAGAGCCGACATAATTCCAACCCGTCACTGTGATGGACAAGGCCCAAAAAATGAGGAATTTTTATCTGTCATTAATTTGCCTGTTTTTGTTGTTCTTTCCAATGCAGAGATTGCATGAAGGTGCCAGAGCCACAGACATGAGCCATAAGATAAACAAAATAATATACATTAAAATCATTGTGTCCATTTGACATTCAACATCACAATGTGACTGTTGTGTAGGCTGAAGTCCCACAAGGTTTCCACTAAATCCACACTGTGTTTTGCCCAAACTCCACTGTTTCCATGTTTATGAATCTGAAAATGCATTTGTGTCTGTCAATGGTCATGGTCAAAAAACATATCCAATCAAACCAACAAAACACTGTCTGTCCCGTTATTTTTGTTGAATAAAGCCTTATCCGCGATTTCTGTAGCTAAAGTGTGGTTTGTGGTTTATGTAGTTCCGTTACGTTTGTGACTGTGGCCTGTCCATAGCACAGACAGAAACACGTCTAAACTACATAAATGAGGCTCCAGCGTCATCAAATTCATCATCGCAAACTACAAACACAACGAGTCAGACCCTGTCCTGCAGAGAGACACTCAGAGCTAATGCTGTGTCAGGTCAGCTCCTGCCGTGTAAAGACTTCTGAGAGTTTCTGTGCTGTTACCTGTGAGTGCTGGTGGTTTGACATGGTCCTAAAGAGTGTGTTTGACTGCAAAGCATGCTTATGAGCGCTACATTTCTTGTGCAACAATTTCTTCATATTGTAAGCCAGGGGTTCTTCAAGTTTTAAGTCTAAAAAAAGTTTTATGCAAGTGAGGTCTAAAACTTCTGTCGCTATAGCATCGAAACCCCAGTCTGCAGAGTTTTTACCACATCAAATCTGTTCTCTTCCCTCTTCCATTTGCACATCCTTCTGCAGCAGTTCTGTGACCACACTTCACCTCAGATCCCACTCTTCAGACCAGCTCCTATCAGCTCTGTGAATAAACTCTACTCTGTTTGCATCTCTGCTCCGCTCAGTCCCAAGTGCGATGTTAATCTGCCCGTCCCAGACAAACAAACCCTCGTGTGAACGCAGCTATCAGCTCTCAGCCCGGAGCTCAGTTTATTTACCCTGTGAGCACACGCCCCAAACATGCTGCTGCTTACACCACGCCGCTGTGATTGAGGGCGGGTCTTGTGTCTATTGCCCCATTTTTCTCTTTGCTCGGCTCAGATATAAAGATGACATCATGGAGAAAGTACAACATGGACACACTGACCACCTAAACTCCATAAACACCACAGAATTCACACATGAAGAGGAAACAAACGGAGCATGAAAATACATCACAACAATGAAGACAAAAAACACTCATACAGACCAATATTTACTATGGACCTCAGAACATCAAACTAATTACCAGTAGTCAGGACAGCTTCCATGGACAAAGAACGTTTCTGCAGTAACCTAATTAGTTTTCCAGGGTGTTAACAAGCTAGCAATGTTCACACAACGGAAGCACATGTTTGAATAGCCATGCGTTGCACTCACATTATTTAGAAAGCATATAAAGTCAATGAAACCAGCCACACTGTCGCGCAAGCAACGTGCACTCTAAAATCTGAAGCGAAAGAATCCAACCTGGCTTGTCGCGGACATGTAAGTGTAGAATACAAAGAAATACATTTTCTAATTTTGTATTTGTTCATTAGCATCAGCAGCACACGTCCTTGGACTGTATGAAAGAGTTCAGCTTCAGAACCACGGTCTATTTGAGTTTTCGGAATTACGTTTGAAAACCTGGTGTTTCAGGCCAGAGGGGAATATAAACCTTTATAAACCCCAATTTATTTTATTATCGACCTGATACAACAGTTTTCCCAGAGAAAAACACAGGGGCAGTGGCTCAAGATGATTCGTGACAGGTGAGCACACATACTCTTCTGCCACCCACACATGGACGCATGGCTGTGGTTTTGCTACTTTACACATCTTTTTTTTTTCATTTGCAATGTGTCTGGGCAATTAGCCAGTTAAGTGACCTGGAGCACCTGGACAACCTACGCTAGGATCCTTTTTGTAGACTTACATTCAACAGCATCTTCCTGCTCAGCTCCAGGACAAGCTAGTTCCATCTGCAGGCAACGGGCAACACAGTGTTTTCACCAGTGAGGCACGGGTCAGCTTTTTTCGTGACCAGCCCCGCAAGACCTGATTTAAAATTCAACCTGATCCACCAAGCCCCAAAACATATGGTTAAAATTCAGGACCCAACCCAAACCCAAACCTGCACACATTAAAATTACATAAAACTGTTGGTTTGCAAGTTGCTGCAGGGTAAGTGAGTCTTCAGAGCTTACAAGGCAGGCCATCCAGACCTACAATGTCCTAAACCGACCTGCCTGAAGTTGACCGAGGGTTATGAGTCAACCCGCTCATCACTTGTCCCCACCAATCGGACTATCAGCACAGGATCTCCACAGGGCTGTGTATTTTCCCCTTGCTCTTTTCTCCGTACATCAACTGCTGCACCTCCAGTCTCTGCTAAACTAATCAAGTTTGTGAAGGACACATTGGTGACTGACTGCAGCCTTCCATCTCTTCAGGACCTGTACACCTCCAGGACCCGCACACCCCCAGAAACTGTACACCTTCAGAACCCGTACACCTCCAGAACCTGTACACCTCCAGAACCTGTACACCTCCAGAACCTGTACACCTACAGGACCTGTACACCCTCAGAAACTGTACACCTCCAGAACCCATACACCTTCAGGATCTGTACAACCCCAGAACTCGTACACCTCCAGAACCTGTACACCTCAAACATCCGTACACCCCCAGGACTCGTACACCTCTGTTGGACCTGTACAAACACGTAAGAACACTTACAAAAGACTTACCCCGTCACTTTATTTGTCCAGTTATTTGTCTAGTTTGCACTACTGTTTCAATTACCTTACAGTATATGATTTATTATTTTTGTTGCATACCCTTATGTTTTTTTTTTTTTTTTTCAGATTAAAGTATTACTACTCAACAAGGACAACAAAAACTGCATATGCACAATTGTCCCAGTTTTACACTAGTTTTCCATCCAAACCTGCTGACCTTAAGTCCAAGTAGCCACCTCTGAATCTGCTGATGTCAGTGCGTCTGATTGGCTCGTGCAGGTGTGAGCGCGGACCACAGAAGGTCTGAGAGTACATGGAGTGCGAGCGCAGTTCAAGCCTTATCTCACCATCAGCACAAGGAAACACTTTGGGACTATTTACACAGCCATTATTTCAATCTTCAGCGAGGCTCAATCACAGTTCACATCTTTGTCTGCGGACTGGGCCTCGTTCTTCTCCGGGACAGTGAGTGGACTGACGAGATAACATCTGAGAAACACAGCTCCAGTCCAAACATGAGGCCGTTTCAGCTTTGAACTTATCTCATCAGAAATATTGTAGTTAGATTGGGCTTTTCAGTTTACCCAAAACATCCTTATGTCTGAACTTTTCTTCAGATTCATGCTTTTATGTCATTTTTAGACATTTTCTTGGTTTATAATCTTACTTCCTGTTTGTAAATGCTCTAGGAAATGAGCTGTTTTACGCTGAACAAAACGACTCTTTACGTCAGAGGAAGGAAATACGAATAACTGTGAATTATGTTTTAAGAAAGTGGATTTCATCAAATGCTTGGATGCTTAGGTTTACAGATGTGTCTATGCCACCGTATCAATATATCATATCGTCTGGTCTGAAGCCAGTGACTTTGGGCCATAGGAGGAAGAAAACCCTGGACAGTGGCCAACTCGTCACAGGGTTAAAAGAGACCTATTGTTTAAAATCTTTTCTTCTAAGTTTTTAACCTTGTTCTAACTGCCTTCTCTCATCGTTAGTTTTAAGATCGATTCCTGCTTCTTTGAGTAATCTTGCAGCTGATGACTGAGTGCTCAGAAAAGACCTATCCTCACCTACCACCTATCCCCGCCAACTTGTCTGTATTTATCTATGATTATTTTAAAAAAAATGCATAGTAAAGCATGTATGGTTCAAAATAGTCACATAGATACTTTACAGCAATAAAAAAAGACAAATTTGTTTGATTGGCCCAAAATAAAAACCCAAAATAACAAGTGTAGAAAAATAGTATTTACCCAAGCATGGATTGTTGTTTTTTGCACGGGTCTAACCCTAACAGAGAATTCTTCTCGGTTCCTATTTGGAAGAAGGAAAATGAAAATGGAGAGGAGAAATGTTGGACTGTGGCAGGAAATAAAAGTTTAATTTGTCAGGTTCATTCGAAATGGTGCTCTCCAAAGAGACTAGAACAAACGCTGCATCGCTCAACTCAACCGACAGGAGTTTGTTGGCGTGAAAGACCCTTTGGACATTCACAATTCTTGTTGACCATTGTTTTTTTTTTGTCTTTGAGGTAAATACAATCAGAGCCGGACCTCTATGCAGACTACCCAAGTTGCGCAGGGCCTCGCCCCTGTGATTGTGTTGAATTTTTTCAAAAGCCTTTTAAAACATGAGGCTTTTTGTCCCGAAAAAGTTTCAGATGTTAGTTTTTCTGTCCAAAACGTCCAGCGAGATGAGGTTATCAGCTGTCACAGCGTGAGCACATGAAGAGGGAACAGAGGCGGAGCTCACAGGGAGAGGGACAGGGCTGGGGCCCCACTGAGAAACACTGACACCAAGTAAAACTAGAAGAATTGCAATAATATAATAGTTATAAAATTATGCATAAAATGTAGGATTTGTTGGTCTAAAATAGCCCACTCCAAATTTAGGGAAAATGCATCTAATTTATTCAAAGGTTTCCGGGACAGAAACTTACATTATCTCTTTATTGTGAGAAATAGTATTTAGCTTACACTTATTTTGTCTGTCGCTTTGTGTAAAGTTATAAATTATAATAAAAAAAAAGTCAATTTAAACACTGCTTTGGATTGAGTGATTAAGGTTCATAGAAAAGACTGGAGGGCCCCGAAGATGATTTTTGCTTAAGGCCCCCAAAAGGTTAGATCCGGCTCTGAATACAATCCACTATCAACAGCAGTCAAAATCCAACCAGTGTTGCCAGATTTTCAAAGAGAAACACACAAACTCAGCCCTTCAATATAAGCATGAAAACATACAAAAAAAAAATCCATGTTTCAGTTGTATAAATTGATATATTTCTATAAATCAAACCTGAAAAAATGATGCTTTATTCCTTTTATGAAGTGGACTACAAACGAGACTTCAACAAAAGAAGCCCCATTTGGCAACTCTGAAACTAAGAGTATGTTGGAAAAAAAATAGTCTGTGTGTTTGAACCTCCTCTCTACTGCAGACCTTGTAGTGCATGTTCATGAAAAGTCCCAGCATGCCTCTCACACGTTAGCAGCTTTTATCCCACTCTTTACGGCGTGTGAGAGGAAACAGAACATTTACAGGGCTTTGGACTGGACTGAACGCTGCTTATGACACATTTTACACCGCCATAAACTCCTGCTGAAGGGACCACGACATGCTCCTACCACTTTATACTCAGGACTCTGTAAAACTGGGATCAAACGATTCACATTGGGCCAGACTGCAGGTGAACAGAGAAGAAATATACAGCAATGTATTAATGTGGACTGAATCAGATTTTAAAGTTTTTTTTTGTAGAAGGATATGGGCTTTCTTATTTATTTTTTAAGTTAAAGTGATTTTACTGAAATTTTGACATTTTTAAGACCTAAAGGTGCATTGTATTGGTTAAAATACTCGAAGTCCACACTTGCCTGGATGTGTGTCATGATGTTTTGTAAATTCTCAGATTTTGCCTCTGTAAGCGCAGGCAGCCTGTTGAATGTGAGTGACTCGGGCAGAATTCTCCGGCTCTGGTTGGGTGGAAGTGACTGTATTGTTATAATTATTTGTATTTATCTTGCATAAACTCTCTGTTTTGCTGTTATACATTGGACAAATGTAGTACATTGAGTGCTTAAAAAAACAAACAAAACTACAGTCAATATCAACCAAGTAAATACTAGCAAACCATACAACAGATAGACGATGGATCATAACAGAACATGTGCTGCTACAAGGGCAAAAAATAAGGCACTCGGTCATGTTTTTGACAAAAGGAGGAATCTCTGAACTGTGCTGGCAACGTGTTCTCATGGATTTCGTAAAAGAGCACGCCATGACAAATTGCATGTCACGACGACGCCCTCTGCCTGTTTTGGCGTGCAATTACACGCTCGTTTTTTCTGGCGTGGTCTGGACACGCCTAGTGGTTGACGATTGTGTTAGACACGCTGTTTACAATAGCGTGGTATTGACACGCTTATTCATGAGAACAGGCTGGTGCTGGAAATCAACATTTTTCTGATTAGAAAGGTAAGACAGACATTAAATTATGAAAGCCAAAGTTTCTAATCTAACATCTTACATGTACATTTTCATACTAATAGCTTGGTTTTGTTAAGCAGAAAATATCAACGTGTCAAAAATAGACTTAAACTGTAAGATTTGTTTTCAGTTGAGTAATATAAACTAATGCAGTGAGACTACACACCAAAATGGAGCTCTCGTTCTAAAACTTTGCAACTCACACAGTAAACCTTTAAAGGGGCACTGTGTAAGATTGAGAGAAATTTTAATCACTTATAGTCCACAAACATCTAAATCATATGTATTCTTTACAACATGAATACTTAAGAGAGCACTGTTAACCAATCCACATCAATTGTGATACATTTATACGTATTTGAAATGTTTTATTACGGGCCGGAATGTGAATATAGGCTGTTTCCCAAAGCCTAGGTACCTTGTCTTGCCTTGGTCTGGTCTGGGCGTGGCAAGGCACTGACATCATCCAAGTCGTGTTCCAATGTTCATGTCCTTCACAGGCAGTGTCCTTCATTTGGTTAGCATGTGGCTAATTTATCAAGGATACACAAATGTACCCTTCGCTGCCTTCCTCTGGGGAATTTACCCATAATGCACCATGAACATTTAAGAAGGAAAAATAAATGAAGTTTCAAAACTTCTTAATATGCAAAGTAGGCAAATATTAGGTTTAGAAAATACTTCTCTAGTAAAACAAACACATTTTTAATAATCTTATTTTATTTAATTCTTCCTCACAAATATGAGCCCCTCCCTCATGTGTGTTCTGCTGCTTCATTAAGTTCACTTAATACAGCTGTGTCTGATTCCTCTGAAGTCTGTTCTATTAGCCGTCAGTTTGAGCCAAGTAAAGCCACTTGCCTTGGGTTGGAAGGAACTGACTTTGGAGGAACTGGCTTTGAAGGCAAGGCAAAGCAAGGTATCTAGGCTTTGGGAAACAGACGAAATGTCAGCATGGTAGATAGGAAAAATGCACTGGAAATGCTCCCCCTGGTGTTCAAAAGTGGACAACACTTGGATCACTTTGTTTATTTTTTTTTTTCTAACACAGTGCCCCTTTAAAACTTTAATAACTTAGAATTAGATATTAATATATCCTTCTGTTCAAGTCCACGTCCAATACAGTTTGGTTTGTGTAGGAGCTGCGTTAAGGTGATTGATATATAGACCCTATATAGACCCTTCTATAAGTTAAGTTACTCTGCCCTCTTACATAACAGTTGATCTTTGAGACATTCAGTGGATTTCACTGGATGCCCGCATTTTTCAAGTTCAGTGTATGTTTGTGTTATAGCACAAAGCTAACTTCCTTAAAGGTGAAGTAGCTGATTTTCACACTGCAAACACGATTTAGGTTTTAAATCTGACGACTTCTTCTCATCCTTCGACTCGTGGTTAATATCGTATTCATTTTGATTACAGTTATGGCTTATAAACGTCTTTTTACAAACAACAAAGTGAAACTGGAGAGGACCACCCCAGCTCAGCCAATCAGAGAGCTGCATTTGGCTCTTAATTAGAACTGAAATTCTTTGTTATTCAGTTCAGACAGTACTCAGAGGTCTCATTTTTTCACAAAATGCTGTACTTAGATACTTTTTAGTGGAATGCACAAAGTTGACTAATTTACAACTAAAAAAGTTAGCTACCCCACCTTTAATGCTTCTGTTTTTTTTTTTTTTTTTTTTTTTTGCTTAATCAACAATCATGTGAAATCCTTTGAGATTTTGGGTTGTGCAAATAAAATTGCTTTGTCCTGGGCCTGACCCCTGAGTGACCGCGTCCTGCTGTTTGACGGACAGACGTGACAGACCTCGGAGCGTGGAGAATGCTCCGCTCTCAGGGCTCTTAAAAGTGTCCCGCCGGTGTCAGAGTGCGGCCTTACAAAAACACAGCGGCAGGCTCGGGACATTCCAGGGGAGCAGGGGCAGAAAACAGGCCCGGTCCCGGAGCTCGGCGGTGGGACAGGGGAGGGGAGGGGCTGGAGGGTCAAACAGGAGGACGTCAGGAGAGAGGGTGGGATGCTGGTGAGAGGACAGAATCAGAGCAGTTTGGAAAGGAAATGGTCAGATGTGAAAAAAAGTGAAATGAACCTAAATCTTTATGTTGAAGCTGAGAGAGCGAGAGAGAGAGAGAAAAGAGAGAGAGAGAGTTAGTGAGAGAGAGAGAGAGAAAGAGATAAAAGAGAGAGAGAGATAGAAGAAGAGAGTAAGAGAAGGGGACAGAAGGAAGGACAGAGGGGGAGAGAAGTAGAGAGGGAGAGAAGAGTAGAAGAGGTAGATGGAGGGAGAGCGAGAGAAGTGTGAGAGGGGAGGAAGAGAGGGGAGAAGGAGAGAGAGAAAGAGTCAGTGGGAGAGGGGGACAGAGGGAGAGAAGGAAAGAGGGAGAGAAAAGAGAGATTGAGAGAAGTGAGGGAGAGTGAGTGGGAGAGAAATTAGAAAGGAAGAGAGAAAGAGAAGTGAGAGAGAGAAAAGTGTGAGAGAGAAGAGAGTCAGGAGAGGGACAGAGAGAGAGAGAGAGAGAGAGAGAGAAAAGTAAGAGCAAGAGGAGAGAGAGAAGAGGAGAGAGAGGGAGGGCGAGCGGGAGAATGAGAGAAGTGAGAGAGGAGTGGGAGAGAGGGAGCAAGAGAAAGTGAGAGAGGAGAGGTGAGGGAGAGAGATGAGAGAGAGGAAGAAGGGGACAGAAGGAAGAACAGAGAGGGAGAGAAAGGGAGATGGAGAGTGGAGAGAGAGAGAAGAGAGAGAGGAGTGGGAGAGGTAGAAGAAGGGAGAGTGAGTGGAACAGATAGAGGTGTGAGAGGGGAGGGAGAGTGAGTGGGAGAGAAGAGGAGAGAGAGAAATGAGAGAGGAGGGAGAGGGGGACAGAGGGAAGAGAGAGAGAAGAGGGACAGAGAGAGGGAAAGAAGGGGAGAGAGAAAAGTAACAGCGAGAGGAGAGAGAGAAGGATAGACAGAGGAGAGTGAGAGAGAGGGAAAGTGAGTGGGAGATGGAAAGAAGGCGAGATAAGTAAGAGAGGAGTGTTAAAGGAAGAGAGGAAGATAGAGAGAAGTGAGAGAGGGCAGGAGGGAGAGAGGGAGCAAGAGAAAAGTGAGATCAGAGATTGAGAGAGGTAAGAGAGAGGAGGAGAAGAAGAAGAGAGAGTGAGTGGGAGAGGGAGAGAAGGTAAGAGAGAGAGAAGAGAGAGACTACATCAGAGTTGATTTAACTGTTTCAGTTGTATAAAGCGTTTCTGCAGCTTTAACATATCAGCCAAGATCAATATGATTATACAACTGTGTCATTTCCTTTGAAGCCAGTAGATGGAGCTAATTCCAGAGAGAGAAACACTCTACTGTTGTGTGTGTGCTTTATTACACTTTATGAGGAGTGTTTGTTTGTCTCAGGAGCAGGTTTGACTTTTATTTTTACCTAAATGCTTCTGTTCATTGCTACATTCTCACGTCAGGAACTACTTTACACTGCAGAACTTTGGAACTATTAAAACAGAATCCTGCCCTCATTAAATCTCTTTCCTGGTTCTAATTAGAAAAGTCATCGCGTGGCAGTGCTCCGGGCCAAATGTCAGCCTTCATTACAGCGCAGGACAATTCGGTTTCACCTTTTCTGGAGCGAATGTGATCAGCGCCCACGGCACTAGGGAACGTTGGCTAATCACATTTTCAGACTTCATTTTGGTTCAGTGTGTGTGTGTGTGTCTTATGAACGAGAGCCTTGTTTGATTGATACAAGTTGAAAATTAATAATCTGAATCTGCTTGTTTCTTTTATAATAAAGTAAAAAGTGTTGATCTTGGAGCCACCATGTTGGTTTTGGATCCAAACCTTTGATTCTTCCCAAACCAAAATTCTACATTGTGATTGGTCAGTCAGTGTGGATTGTCTGAACCACTGAACACATGAAAGTAGTAGACGCACGATCAGCAGCTCTGTTCAGTTCAGTTACAAACATGGATCTGTTAATTATTGTATTGGAACTTTCTTAAAATCGTTGCGAGTTGTAGTAGTGGTCACTTCATTGGTTCTGCTGCACAAAAATTCCCCAGAGTCCAGAAAACATTTTGGTATTTTCACTCAGAAAAAAAAAAGTGGATTAACAAATTTAGGAAAAAAAAAAGTTTTACTAGAATTTGACAGAATTATAGTAAAATAATGTATATTTTTGATATAATATATATCAAAAAGTGGAGCATTCTCGGGGTCGGACTGATGACGTGACGTGACGTTTTGTTTGTTTGCCATCGACGCGAAGGAGAAAGCATCAAATAGCCGTCCATTCTCGAGGTCGGACTGATGGCGTTTTGTTTTGTTTGCCGACGACCCGAAGGGGAAAACATCAACTTGCTGTACGTAAAAATGCTTGCCAGATGCTCAAATACTGATGTTTGGAAACTGTAAACAACCACTGTGCGGTGGTGAGTGAAAGTTTAAATTTAAAGTTACTTTACGTTGTTGTTTTACGTTGTTGTTTTCCCCTTCGTTTGGCGTTGCCACAACACGATGGCGCTAGTCCGACCCCGAGAATAAAAGCGCTAACTTCTTGCTAAAGGGACACCGGCATTAATTGTGGATTTGAGCTGGTCCCATTTAGTCCTGGTGTTAGAATGGTTCACACCAGATTGCTTTGTGAATAGCTCTGAATGGGCTGTGTGCATGGAATTTCAGTTGGCTTGCGATTGTTCAAAAATGCTAACTTCTGTACATACAACCATTTCCTGTTAGCGTTATGTCTCTTTTTAAATACAGAAGTGTTCTCTGATGAAATATTCCTCTGATATGTAAAGTCTTTAACATGTTTTCTGTAACATTCACCACAACTGTCTGATCTAAAGAGGATTTATTTGTTTTAAACTGATGTAGTGAAAACCTCATTGAAGAGTATTGAACAGGAAGTGGTTGTATGTACAGGATGTAGTATTTTAAACCAAAACAAGACAACTGCACTCAGCCAATTAAGTTTCTACACATTATCAATCTGGAATGACAAGCAAAATGTCGTGGCAATACTTGAATCTGATTGGTCGAAGCATGTCAACTCGGAAGTAGCCGTGAAGTCACGTTAATCGCAGGTATAGCAGCCCGATCTCACAAGAAAGTGTACATATATCACGACATAACATGTAAATTGCGTTTGATTAGCACGAGTTTACGGCTCTTTTGCGTAATGGGCTGTGTGCACGGAATTTCAGTTGGATTGCGATTGTTCAAAAATGCTAACTTCTGTACATACAACCATTTCCTGTTAGCGTTAGCATTTAGACACAATCATGTCTCTTTTTAAACACACAAGTGTCACTGATGAAATATTCCTCTGATATGTAAAGTCTTGAACATGTTTTCTGTAACATTCACCACAACTGTCTGATCTAAAGAGGATTTATTAGTTTTAAACTGATGTAGTGAAAACCCCATTGAAGAGTATTGAACAGGAAGTCGTTGTATGTACAGGATGTAGTATTTTAAACCAAAACAAAACAAATGCACTCAGCCAATTATTATACGCGTCACAGTCCCCGTTCATTTCAATGGTGGTTAGGGTTAGGGTTAGCTAACCCTAACCCTAACCTTAAGATGTGTTCTTATTTATGAAAATTAACAAAATCCTACATCTAATCTTAACCTACCCCAAGCCCCAGACCTAATCTTACCCATTTTAGTAACTTTATGCCTAAACTTATCCATTTCACCTGAAGAAAACGTCTCCACGTGGCTTCAACCAAAACTTGTGGCGTTTTTCCGCTTTTTCATATCGTGCTAAATGTACAGTGTAACATAAGTACTAAAAACAGGACTGATATTGTGGGATTTTTGTTTATCAACACGAGTGAAAGAACCTCCGCTCAGAGACACAAACAGTGGAAACAAGTCGAAAAAGCTCTGTTGTTAGCTAACTATAAGAGTTTATGAGAAAAGTTTTCTCAGTCAAGATTAGTGAATGAAATTCAACCCTTAAAAGTGACATTCAGGTGAGTGAAAGAATGGTGAGAAAAACAGTGTCTCAAGCTTCAGGAGACAGACGTCTGTCAGACCGGTTCAGACCTGATCCAAACAGCTGCTCTTGTACCGTTTCACATTTGGCGGTGGATCTTTACGCATCAGTTTCATTCAGACAAAAGACAAACTAAAGACACAGCTCATTCAGACTCAGCTGTCGATCTATTAAATGTTTGTGATGTCTGCACATTTGTGCTTTAGTCTCTTGTATACACGCAGGACATTTAAATGAACTCTTTAGCGTACCTTCTGTGTCTGTGATTGGTTGATTAAGCGCAGATTCCACTTGAAGCATGATTGATGTTTGCTCATGTTTGAAGTCTGCAGCTCAGTTGTTCTGACACGACTTCATTAAGAAAATCCAAGGTTAACACATTCAGTTGTGAACTTGTTTCGTTGGACAGTTTATCCAGAGAGGCTCATGTCTGAGTTAGTCAACTCAAAACTAAAGTTCAGTGACGTTTGTAGTACAGACCTCAGATTGTTTAAATGGTCAGTCTGAGGAAACGTTCTATGTCCAGGGCTTATATATTTCACACAAACATTATCGGAGAAACGTTTGATTGAGATAAGAAGGTGGAAAGTGAATCAGATGAACAGAAATGACAGAATCAAAGCCTCATTTTTGCTTCTAAACTCTTGAAAACCAAAGTCAGGCCACAAGATGGTCGCTAACATTAAATTTGGGTTGTTCAGACTTATTTTTACAAGTTACAATCGTTTTTTCACTGCCGGTTGCAGCTAGTTTAGTCACGAGCGTTCTCAGTTTGTGAACACGATAATTCATCTGATTAATGGCTAGCTTTTGGAGACCTAAAGCCTGCAGGCCTGTCCCACTTCTTCCTGCAGCTGTCCGACCTCTCGTTAGCGCTCGGAACACAAACCCAAACAAGAACGCCACACCATCCATCTCTGCGATCGCGGCGGACCAATCGGCGGACTCCTCGGGGTGCGTTTGATGTGCACACGGGGTCAGCCGGGCGCAAACACACCTCTCATCTCCAATCAGATTACAGCCCCGGCCCAATTACGGCCAATCACAGGCAATTACGCGCAATTACAGCCAATCAGAGCGGCCGGGAGATGGATGGGTTCGAGGAGACGGGTCAGGACCGGTCGGTTTAGTAGAGCAGAGAGCTAACAGGCTGCAGACAGATGGAAAAGAAGTGTAGCTGTTTTTACACACTTTCTTTTTCAAATGACTTCAAGACAATTACATTTTCTTGTTCCACAGTTTGTCTCGATTAACTGGGATTGAAACAGGAACAAAATGAATAAACCAGGACTAGAACAGGACAAAACGGAAAGAAACCGGAACAAAACCAGGACTAAACCGTATCAAAACCGGAACAAAACTGGGATTAAACCAGAACTAAAACAGGACTAGAAAAGGACTAAACCGTATTGAAACTGGAACAAAACCGGGATTAAACTAGGACTAGAATAGGACAAAACCGTATTGAAACTGGAACAAAATCGGACTAAACCTGACTGTATCGAAACAGGAACAAAAGCGGACTAAACCAGGACTAGAACAAGATGAAACCGGAACAAAACCAAGTTTAAACCAGGACTAAACCAGAACTACACCAGGACTAAACTAGAACTACACCAGGACTAAACTAGAACTACACCAGGACTAAACCAGCACTACACCAGGACTAAACTAGAACTACACCGGGACTAAACCAGAACTACATCAGGACTAAACTAGAACTACACCGGGACTAAACTAGAACTACACCAGGACTAAACTAGAACTACACCGGGACTAAACTAGAACTACACTGGACTAAACCAGAACTACACCAGGACTAAACTAGAACTACACCGGGACTAAACCAGAACTACACCAGACTAAACCAGAACTACACCAGGACTAAACTAGAACTACACTGGGACTAAACCAGAACTACACCAGGACTAAACTAGAACTACACCGGGACTAAACCAGAACTACACCGGGACTAAACCAGAACTACACCGGACTAAACTAGAACTACACCGGGACTAAACCAGAACTACACCAGGACTAAACTAGAACTACACCAGACTAAACCAGAACTACACCAGGACTAAACTAGAACTACACCGGGACTAAACCAGAACTACACCGGACTAAACCAGAACTACACCGGACTAAACTAGAACTACACCAAGACTAAACCAGAACTACACCAGACTAAACCAGAACTACACCGGGACTAAACCAGAACTACACCGGGACTAAACTAGAACTACACCAGGACTAACTAGAACTACACCAGGACTAAACTAGAACTACACCAGGACTAAACCAGAACTACACCAGGACTAAACCAGAACTACACCAGGACTAAACTAGAACTACACCAAGACTAAACCAGAACTACACCGGGACTAAACTAGAACTACACCAGGACTAAACCAGAACTACACCAAGACTAAACCAAGACTAAACCAGAACTACACCAGGACTAAACCAGAACTACACCGGGACTAAACTAGAACTACACCAAGACTAAACCAGAACTACACCGGGACTAAACCAGAACTACACCGGACTAAACCAGAACTACACCGGGACTAAACCAGCACTACACCAGGACTAAACTAGAACTACACCAGGACTAAACCAGAACTACACCGGGACTAAACCAGAACTACACCGGGACTAAACCAGAACTACACCGGGACTAAACCAGAACTACACCGGGACTAAGCCAGAACTACACCGGGACTAAACCAGAACTACACCGGGACTAAACCAGAACTACACCGGGACTAAACCAGAACTACACTGGGACTAAACCAGAACTACACCAGGACTAAACCAGAACTACACCAGGACTAAACTAGAACTACACCAGGACTAAACCAGCACTACACCGGGACTAAACTAGAACTACACCAGGACTAAACCAGAACTACACTGGGACTAAACCAGAACTACACCGGGACTAAACCAGAACTACACCGGGACTAAACCAAGACTAAATCCTATCGAAACTGGAACTAAACCGGGACTAAACTGTATCGAAATAGGAACAAAACCGGGACTAAACAAGGGCTGAACCAGAAGTACACCAGGATTATACCAGGACTAAACTGTAACGATTCCAGAATAAAACCTAGACCAAACCAGGACTAAACCAGGATTAAACCAGGACTAATCAGGACTACACCAGTACCAAACCAGGACTAAACAAGGACTACACCAGTACCAAACCAAGACTAAACCAGAACTACACCAGTACCAAACCAGGACTAAACAAGGACTACACCAGTACCAAACCAGGACTAAACAAGGACTACACCAGTACCAAACCAAGACTAAACCAGAACTACACCAGTACCAAACCAGGACTAAACTAGAACTACACCGGGACTAAACTAGAACTACACCAGGACTAAACTAGAACTACACCGGGACTAAACTAGAACTACACCAGGACTAAACTAGAACTATACCGGGACTAAACTAGAACTACACCAGGACTAAACCAGAACTACACTGGGACTAAACCAGAACTACACCGGGACTAAACCAAGACTAAATCCTATCGAAACTGGAACAAAACCAGGACTAAACTGTATCGAAATAGGAACAAAACCGGGACTAAACAAGGGCTGAACCAGAAGTACACCAGGATTATACCAGGACTAAACTGTAACGATTCCAGAATAAAACCTAGACCACACCAGGACTAAACCAGGATTAAACCAGGACTAATCAGGAACACACCAGTACCAAACCAGGACTAAACCAGGACTACACCAGTACCAAACCAGGACTAAACAAGGACTACACCAGTACCAAACCAGGACTAAACCAGAACTACACCAGTACCAAACCAGGACTAAACCAGAACTACACCAGTACCAAACCAGGACTAAACCAGGACTACACCAGTACTAAACCAGGACTAAACCAGGTTCTAACCTGGACCAAACCAGGTCTAAACCAGGACTATCAAGAATAAACCGAACTGAGTAGTGTTTTGTACAGTTAAGATTATTCACACAACTGTTACAAACACACAAAAAAAAGATCTAGAAACATGCTCATTATACGCTACTAACATGTCGTAGATAACGCATTTCTGTGTTTGTATACGGCACATGTTTATTCTTAAGTCTACATTTACTGTTGTAGGTTTGGAACAGCAGATGAGAATGCTGTTTTCCATCTCAGACGACCGTTAATGAGCCTCCCTCAGCCGCCGTCCGTATCTACCGGCCTCGACTTTGTAAACCGATCTGTAATAAAGTCATCCTAAAGCGTAAGCGAAGCGGAGAGCCTAAGCGCCGCGCGGTCACGTCTCCACAGTCCTCCGCGCCGGCGTAACTCAAAGCGACGTCTGGACACTTTCTCACACCGTTCTGAATCCAGCTGAAAGTCTGATTCGAATTAGGCCTGGATTGTGTTTCTGTTTTCCTACCATCTCCTCTGCCACATCCAGACTTCTGCTCAGCTCTGAAGATCCAACATGTGTGTGCGATGTGTGCGTGGGTCTGAACATGTTTATGATGTGGATTAAAGAAAGATAAGTTATGATTCATGTAAAGCCTGATTGAAAAAGAAGCAAAAATGTGATTGTGAAATAGATCCAAAAGTGATTTAATTTGACGCTGTCGTGTGTAGTTAAGTAAAGCCGCTAATTCATGTCTAAAAAACCAATTGTTATGGATGGGATTTAAAGATGAATTAAAAGCTGATAATAACAAAGGATAGAACATTAAAAGGCTAAAAATACACCATGTGTTCTATGAAGTCCAGACAGTAGGGATAGTTTTGTTTTTAAGCACTTGGCGACCTCTGCAAAATTTCGAGAGCTGTAGCTCTTTAGTCGTTTAGTTCATTAATCGGTTGGTGGCATCGTGGTCGACCTAGATTTGTATTAATCAACTACCTTAGATTATGTGGTTTTATATTGAAAAGAAACAAAATATTTAGTTGATAATGTGGGATCAAATCATTGGTCTAATCTGGCGTTTTATACATAATTTCATGTTTCCTATTCATTCGGTGTATGTTTTTGCATAGGGGAGATCCAATGGATCTGCAGCTTTTAAGCAGCAAAGGAAAAATCCGAAGCACTCTGATAAACAAGTTAAAAGTCCTATATTTAAAGTGGACTTGCCTACGCGTTTCGGACACGTGGGCCTTCTTCAGGGCATGTGAAAGGAGGAAATGCTGGAGCCAGGTGTTTAAATAGGCCACCAGTCACATGAGTCGATCACATGATCTAATATATTAGGCAAACATTATACAAACACAATACTTTACATCAAAAAAATAAATAAATAAATAAATAGTAAACCATTAGCGAAATGGAATGATATGGAAATATCTCTGTAGGGACAACCATTGGCAAAACAACACTGATGTACATAACATAGATAAGTCCAACATCCAAATATCACAAAAGGCACATGCTTGATGAAGAATAGATCAAAAGTCTAGCCGGAGCTCCAGAACCTCAAAACACCACATGCTATCAGATAAACCTTGTGATACAAAATTACAAAAAGACAGAAAAATCAACTTCCTCATTAAGACCGGGATATGTGTTTGCTTTAAGAGTGTCTATCCAAAAGGTTTCTCTTTGTGTGAGCGTCCTGATGCGGTTTCCTCCTCTTATGGTTTTTGGAATCACCTCTATGACCATTACTTTAAGGTGGTTAGCTTTACATTGACTTGAAGCCTTGAAATGTTTGGCAATGGGATAGTCTGTAGTTTTTAAGTTCAGATAAGTAGAACAAAACATACGATTAAATTGATCCTTAAATCTGGCAATGAAAAATGTCACCAGAAAAATTGGCCCGCATGCTACACAAATACTTGCTTCGCCTAGTCCGGATCTTTTATGTTGTAAGGAACTTTCTCAGATGGACCCGGATCAGGATCTGGGCTGGAGACAGTGTGGGCCCAGGGTTAGGTACAGTATATGAGCGAAAACACGTGACGGATTTAATGAAATAGTTTGAGACAAGTTTCAACAGTTTGAGCCTTTTTGACCGATACTTGTCCTTTCCCGGGCCGTCCTGACTGACATATATGACCTGACTTATTTATTCTTCCGAGGTGAGCATTGACACACAGTTGTCTTTGAGCTTCTTGTAAAAGTATAACAAATTATGAGGGTCAGTCTCAGCTCATTTGCAGCATGAAAAGACCAGCTCACCTCAAACACTTTAGGAGCCGTTTTGTGTTCCCGTGTCAAATCCATTAGCAGAGCTGCGCCCGTGGACATATTTCTCAAACATATATAAAAGTCCAGTTGACAGATGATCACAATTTTGACCAAATCGTCCACCCACCTTCTTCTGCAGGTTGTGAGCTACCTCCTGCTGCAGACCAAAAACACATTTCTGTGAGGACCGGAAGCCCATACTTACAAATGTTTGTGCTTTTCAACATTTATAAGCCAAAGACAGGTAAAGTTAGGAGTCGGATTAAGGATGACTGTTCCAATCGGTAATTCTGGC